>OZ012739.1:145040489-145221375 GCA_963859935.3 Lathyrus sativus | reverse complement strand
AACGTATCATCATTTTTTGAAAGTATGTGATGCTGATGAATACATAGGACGTCGTACCTTTATCAGTGGATAGGTCCATACCTGTGAGTGGGGTTGGGGTTATGCAGGAAACTTTTACCTTCAGACAACCTGGTTTTCTCTTGACAGTTGGAATCAGTGACATTGGTACCAGAGGGTTCCTATTATCAGAGTTGTGTTATGTTCTCGCTGAAGCAGAACTTTGGTCCTTTAGTCGACAGCACAGAAATCTTGACCCCTTGTTGCATATTTGCCTTTGCATTTACATCATTCTAGCATGTTTGCATTTTGGCATACGTGTTCTGGTATTTCCAAGGATCTTGACTTCGAAACTCGCTGTTGAGCGTTAAATATTTTCCTCGTGGTCTGTCTGTGAAAAGCATGAATCGAAGCAGACAGGTTCCTTGGAAATACCCAAACATGACATTCGCATTTCATTTGAATCACAGGTGTTCGAGGTTGGGATTTATTTTCCTAATCCGGGTTTTCTTCAGAATTTCAGACACCAACTTGTAGGGAAGGAAGAAGCTATACATGGAACAGGTTCAAGCAGAGCTGAGGGAAGCTCAGGGCCAGATGAGGCAGTTCATGAGGGACATGCAAGTACTATGTCTGGATCAGGAGATGCTTAGAGAGGAGAACCAGCAGTTGAAAACTCAGGTGGGTTTGATCATGGAGGTAATAAGGAAGGTGCTCAGAAAAGAAGGTGACCAGGTGCCTAAAGTTGCAGTAGAGATGCTCGTTCCGCTTTTGTTCATGGAACCTATCCCAAGGCGTGATGTGCCTCAAAGACCTGTGGCACGACCTGAGATCCCAGATTTTCCACGTCAGCAACTACCTCTCACTCCCCAAGACAATTCTATGACCAGGAGGTATGCTCTGAGGCTGAAGCAGCTCGACAGAATCTTTTATAAGATCCCTATGACTTATACTCAGTTGCTGCAAGTCTTGCTTCAGCTTCAGTTGGTCGAACTACGGAAGTTATCTCCACTAGCTGGTGAGCCACCATCAGGCTATAATGTAAACGCCCATTGTGACTTCCACTCTGGGGCACCATGTTGAGAACTGCAAAGCTTTTAAGCACGTAGTTCAGGATTTGATCGACTCAAAGGCCGTTAAGTTCGCATCGGGCGACACGAGTATAGCAGAGGATCTCATTCTAGGCATTACAAAAAAGGTGGGCACTTCTGCTTTCATCCCCAAAAATGCATTGGACCCAGAGGATGCCTTGCAATTTATGACCTTTAAATCTCCGTGCCCGCAGCTATTGCCGATTTCGGGGTTAAACCTGAGGATGAGTGCATCCGAACAAAAAGAGTTCTTGGTATCTTAGGCACAATCTTCAGATGACTTGACCGTTCAGAGTCAACAACCCTTAGGGTCCATGCATCAAACATCATCTCCCTTTCGGAGTTAACGGTCATATCGTTATCAACAGGGACGACACACCAAGCAATGACCAAAGAAGCCAGAAAGGCAGTTCGCTCGGTTGCCCATGTCATAAAGTCAGATATTGCCATATTTGATCAAGGGTGGTCTGATAGTGCCAAAGGAGATTAGCCCGGTGATTCCGCTGTATCCGTCAGGTTTTATTGCAAACGCCCATTGTGATTACCACGCTGGGGAACAGGGGCACTCAACTGAAAACTGCAAGGTGCTCAAGAACCAGGTTCAGACTCTATTGGACGCCAACAGGTTCTCGATCACACCTCAGGGTATTCAGATTAACGACCTTCCTTCATCCAGCCAGGTGGGTGCATCAGTTTATGTTGTGGAAGAGTTCCCCGAGAACGAAGGTTCAGAAGCCTTTTAGACTGACTTCGACGAGTAATTATGAAGATGGCTGATTCGCCAACAAGTCAAAACACAAGAAGCCCAGTTCCTAGAAGCTGGCAATCTGCATTTTATCATGTCATTTCTTTACATTTGTAATTTCTTTCCTGTTAGAATGCAAATTTTGTTTGTAAAACTTGTTGTCTTTCAATTGATATTGATAATGAAATAAATATGCATGTTTTTGATTAAATCCATTTGTGTTTACTCTAATGCTTTCATTTATTTCAAACGCTTGTTTAAGTGGAATTCGGGGAGGATGACGAAATCGAAAGACGCGTAAGCTTCCGATTGTATGCTTTTGAATAAAAATCTGTTGATGATGTACATGCATTGTTTCAAATCCACAAACACCAGAGATATAAGGAAGGTAATCCCTTGTCAACCCCTTTAAGCATAGTAGTAGGAGTTTCTTTCTGAAAATGAAAAACCCTCAATCTTAACCTGGGGCAGGTTAGGTGTCAGTTGATTTGACCAAGCGTCCAAGTTACAACAGAAGTGTTTCCGTTCGAGGATAAATCGCACTTGTATAGGTCGTACCTAAAAAACCACGATGGTTAAACCTTGCCGATAAGGAGTGAAACAATCGCAATAGCTCTTAACAAGTCAGACGAGCCGGTGTCACGTGATTTGTTCAAAAAAAAAAGAAAAAAAGAGAGAAAGAAAAAAAGAATCAAAAGGAAAGCCCGATAAGTTGAATCTTGAAAACAAGTGACTTAGGCAAAAATTAGGGCACCCCGCTGGACTTCAAAGTCGAAGAAACTCAAAAGAGTTAGTCCAGGAAAAAGTTAGGGGAAAACGAAAAATGAAAAGCGAAAAGGATTACAAAAGAAAAATCCTCGAAAAAAGCAAATTGTGTGACTCCAGGCACCAAAGACGAAAAGCGAGTGACTGTCACTCCGAAAATGTGTGGTTTCTGAACTGTCATTCCTGTCGTTCAACCTTTGAAAGGTAAACGCTAAGGTCGAATTAGCTGAACGTATGATTGGAGAACATCAAGGAGAATGGGTGGGTTAAAATGAATTCTGAGCCTTATATCTCTCCTTGTAAACCGTGAACCTGACCACATTACAACCTAAAAAAGTCCTAATTGAAACAGGTTTGTTTCGAAAGCATACTTCGGTAAAGATCGCATCGAAACTGACTTCTAGAAAGGATTCCCTTTACAGCGTTGTATTAAGGTTGACATGTTGATGAATGATTCATACATTTTATGTCACAAATTTTTTTCCAGTGAACTGA
Organism: Lathyrus sativus; assembly: GCA_963859935.3. Lineage (NCBI taxonomy): Eukaryota > Viridiplantae > Streptophyta > Magnoliopsida > Fabales > Fabaceae > Lathyrus > Lathyrus sativus. The sequence continues at coordinate 145,218,282 of OZ012739.1, read as the reverse complement.
ATTGGATTTTGAAAACTGTCATATGCATTGCATTAATGTATCTTTTATGCAGAACAATTTGTTTTACGTGCGAGTAAGCGTTTGACAGCAGGAAAGTTTCCGCAATGGAAAGTTTGATCGGGACAAAATGCAGAGTGCCTAAATACTCCGGTGAACCGGGGCAAGCTATATCAGATGATCACAACATGGGAGTCAGCCATCCAAAAGTCAGGTAGTCTGGGGCAATTAAGCCGAGATTCGGTGAATCTCTCGCAGCCAAAGGGTACGGCTCCACAAATCTGCCAATCAGGGACAAAGTTATGACAAGGCTGGGGCAGGCCACCTCGAGAGCGCCGAAGCTATCCTTATCCTAAAGACGATTAACTCGAAGCACCTCTGTGAGGTTCAAAGCGCTAAGGCCGTTCATATCAAACCGCTAGAGTACAGATATCTCAGGTTTCCTTTCGAAAGGATGTTACGAAGATCCCACAGGCTGGGGAAAAAGTCGAAAGCGAAGGAATCGTTCCTCTCCATATCTGCAGAGTTTGTCAGAAGTCGTTAAAGATTCTGGGGCAAGCCATCTCGAGTTCGTTTCATGACAAACTTTTTTATGTTCAGGATAAAAAGTCCCAGAGATCATTGTTGCAAGGTCATTTCCCTTGGGGCATCTGTCAGAAATGTATCCTCGTCATATCTTCAATAGAAGCATATGCGGAGTATTGAGCCTACTCCTCAGCAGATTCAGTTGTGTTTCCCCACAGAGTCTGAATATTGGACTGTGAGCATTGAGTTGTCTCCCCAAGTGGAGATAGATTCTCCCCAACCAAAGTCCACTCCCCAGCAATTGGAGTTGGTATCTCTATCCCTAGTAGAGTAGTATGCGAGATAGAAGGAGCAGTTAAGGGTGTGCCCATATCCCTGGTATTTAGATAGTTGTTGCTATGTTCCCCCAAGAGAGCCGAATCCTGGAAAGCCGTTCAGGCCATTGTTTGTCTTCTCCAGCAGGAGAGAGTGTTTGAATAGCTGTTACTATGCTTCCCCATCGGAGTTCGTATATCCAGTAAAGTTCTATCTGCAAAGGCCATGTAGTTTATTTCTGCGGTTGGCATCTTTTCCTCAGCAGTTTGGGTTCGTATACTCAGTTGAGCAAGTACAGGTTCTCGTAGAACTTTGTTTCCCCACGGAAAGCCGTACGAGGTTCGTTTCCCCAAGTTAGGTCCAATTGAAATTGGTGTGGTTCACTTCCTCAGCAGGATGATTCCTTCTCCCCATCAGGATGGTTCCTTCTCCTTGACAGGAGGGTTTTCCCTTCAGCATTTATTTTGTTGATTTGGTTCCGTAGCATTTTTGCATGCATGCATAGCATCTACCCTAAACGCGTAGCATTTCCATTTCGTGTGGAGCATTACGCCATTGTCAAACATATGCATGTGAAACATGAGCTAGGTGGGTACCGTTCTTGTATGCAGGTGTTCCTTCAGCAGAGTTATTCGGCCAAAGCCCTTCCAAAGTTCCCAAAGCAAGGTGTGTGGTTCACTTTTATTTAGCGAAGGTTTGACGGTAAAGTTAGACGCATGTATCCCATGGTTGGTTTGAAGGTGAGGTCAGATAGGATATTCGTTGCTCATTATATCCAATGGTTGTTTGGCGGCAACGTCAGAAAGTCTTCAACTTTGGTTTGTCTGACGGTGTTGTCGGGCATTTTGGCGGTGATGTCAGGTGGTTATCGATATGATGGACATATGGCGGCGATATCAGATGTTTACCGGTTGTGTTGTTCTGACGGTGATGTCAGGTGGTTATTAGCAATGTGGAGTTCTAGTGGTGATGACAGACGCTTCTCAGTTTCGTTGTTCTGGCGGTGAGGTCGAACGTTCATCAGTATTGAAGGAGTTTTAATAGAGATGTCAGAGAGATTATCATATTTGTGTTTATTTAATGGTGACGTTAGATGTACCAGCTTTCTGTTTGCCTGATGGTGATGTCAGACATTTATCCCGTTCATGGAAGGCTGGCGGTGAGGTCAGACGTTCATCAACTTTGCAGAGTCTGGCGGTGATGTCTGAGGTTTAACTGTTTGATTGGTTATTTGACTCCGATGTCAAGAGCTTATCAGTATGACTTCCGGCAATGAGGCCAGTTGTTTCTCAGATCTCTGTTGGTCTGGCGGTGATGCTAGACGTTTCTCAATTTTCTGACGACGAGGTTAGAGTGTTATCAATTCCTGACGGTGATGTCAATTGGTTATCAAAAGGTATGATTGGTTGACGACGAGGTTAGTTGTTTAATAATTTGGTGGCTATCCAATTCAGATGATGTGTTTATGGATATCTGACGGTGATGTCAAAAGTTTACTAAGATTGTGATTCTCCATTTATATGGCGGTGAGGTCAGGAGGTTATCAGAAAAGATTGTTCGACGGTGATGTCCGAGATTTATCAGCTTCATGTGGAGGTGATGTCAGTAGTTGGTTACCAATTTCATAGATGACTGGGGACGAGATCAGGTATGGTATCCCCAGTAAAGGATTGACGATGGTGTCAGATGATTAATGAATCTTGGCGGTGAGGTCAGGTGTTTATCAAATATGTGATTGTTCGACAACGAAGGCAGATGCTCCATCTTGACGGTGAGGTCAGGTGTGTATCAGATATGTGATTGCCCGACGACAAAGTCAGGTGCTTAATCTTGATGGTGAGGTCATACGTTTCTCGATAGTATGATTATCCAGCGGTGATGTTGGAATGTTATCGACGAAGATATGACGGTGAGGTCAGGCGTTTTTGGATGATATGATTATCCAGCGGTGATGTTGGAATTTTATCAACGAAGATGCGATGGTGAAGTCAAATGTTTCTTGTGTCTATCCGGTAGTGATGTTGGAAAGATACCAACGAAGATATGACGGTGAGGTCAGGTGTTTCTTGTAGGTAAGTTTGTCCGGCGATGATATTGGCGTATTAGCAATAGAGTCATGACAGTGATGTCAAATGTTTACCTAGATTATGGTTCTCCACTCATCTGGCGGTGATGTTAGTAGTTGTTGAACAACTTTATGGAGGCCTGACGGTGAGGTCAGAAATGATGTCCCCAACATATTATTGACGGTGAGGTTAGTTTTTTCCTTCCACTTGAGGTCGATACTTGACGGTGATGTCAGATGTTTCTCTTCGACTTGAGGTCGATACTTGACGGTGATGTCATAATTTTCCCTTCAACTTGAGGTCAATACTCAACGGTGATGTCAGATGGGTCCCTTCGACTTGAGGTCGATACTTGACGGAGTTACTTGAGGAAGTTCTCCAGAAACCCCAGCGATGTTAGAAGTTTACCTATCGACTTGATGACGAAGTTCGACAAGGGTTTCTTCTCGACTTGATGACGAAGTCCAACAGCAATGTTAAAAGTGTTCCAGACTTGATGACGAAGTCCGGCAGCGACGCCACAAATGTTTTACAGACTTCACGATGAAGTCCAAGAACCATGTATTTCTTTCGGACTTGATGACGAAGTCCGACAACGACGACGATTTTCTCCTAGACTTGATGACGAAGTTAGACTACGATGTCTACAAAAACTTTCTTCCCGACTTTATGACGAAGTTTGACAGAAGATGTTTTCCTTCCAGACTTGATGACGAAGTCAGACTACGATGTCTACAGAAATTTTCTTCCTGACTTGATGACGAAGTTTAACAGAAATTTTCTTCCAGACTTGATGACGAAGTCCGACAAAAAATTTCCTCCAGACTTGATGATGAAGTCAGACAGTAATGTCAAATTTCCTTACCGACTTGATGAGGAAGTCCGGAGGTGAGTTTAAAGAGGTCTGCCAGGTGATGTAGAATGCTTGACGGCAAAATCAGTTATCTTTATCAGTCACTGTTGAATCAATGGTTTCGTCCCAACTTGATGACGAATTTGGACAAAGGTTTGAAGTAGTAATTCACCAGCCAGTTGTCGTGCAATTATCATTTCAGTCTCCAGAGAGTTTTACTAATCAGAGTACCGTTTATTTCTACGGTTGGCAAATTTCCGAGTTTATTGGTATTTGTCGTACCTCGAAAAATACGATCCTCGCGATGGCCGCGGAAAAATACTGTTCGAAACAGAGCCGCCACCGAACTTTATTCATTCCAAGGATGGAATAGGAAAATATCGATAAAACCTTTAAGGAGATAAGAACATGGTCATCGCAACCAATATTCTAGGTTCGGGAGTCGATTACGCAGAGGGAAGGTATTAGCACCCTCTACGTCCGTTGTACTCAACGGGAACCTCTTGATCGATTCGAGAGTAAAGTTAACTATGCTTAATTGTTTTCTTCTAAGGTTTCTCCTATAGGGGGGAAAGGTGGTTTTAAGATAGGGTTCTCGCCAAGGATTAGGGCCCTTGTGCCTACGTATCTTCACTTGTAAGAAGTGGAAAATCAGAGCGTTCGTAGTTCGTGGGACTACGGGAAAAGGAGGGGATTATGCTCGCCAAGATCATCGCAATCTTGTGCCTACGTATCTTACATTCAAGAAGGAATGAAGAATCAGAGCAGCCGTAGTTCGGCTAACTACGGTAAAAGGTTTGGTATGGGAACGAACGAGTGTTTAGGTCGCATTCTAACTGCTAAACATTGGCTTGTCTGCTCGCTAGGGGAGGCTGAAGCGCGAGTTTGTTATGCGCGGAAGAAGGGACTAAACAATGTTCTAGGTAAGGTGTTTGAGTTGGAAATCGCACGAGGGCGAGGAAAGAGAATTGTGTTTAAAGGATAGTTCAATCGCACGGGGGCGAGAAAGAGAGAGTTAGGTTGAATAGGTAGTTAGGGTTTCGATTGCACGGAGGCGAAGAAGATAAGGTCGGTTAGATATTTTGAGGGAGAATGACGACTACTCGATAAACGAGACGTCAGTCTCGCAACCAATTAGTCGGGATATCGTTGGAATGCTAGATCCCAACGACACCTTTTTCATTCAATTAATTAGGAAATTGTATTTGAATGGACAATGAATACTTGTCCAAATAGTTAAGGCGCGTGTTTTAGACGAAAGGTCGAATGACACGCTACCTAAGGCGTACGCCTCAATAGTTGTCATTCAAGAATTCAAGGAGTGCGAGACTCCAAGAACTCAGTTCTTTCGTAATTTGATTAAGAAAAATGATTTGAATTTGACGTATGGTTTAGAAACATACTAGTGTTCAGACTTGATCACACGTGAGTGAGGAACGAGGTTAGATGGGTTGAAAACTTTAGGAGGAATGACAACTAATCGATAAACGAGACGTCGGCCTCGCAACCAATTAATCGGGATATCATTGGAATGCTAGATCCCAACGACATCTTTTTCATTCCATTAATTATGAAATATGTTTGTTGGACAGTGAGGATACTTGTCCAAATAATTAAAGGAGGTATTTTAAGAACGAAAGTTTGAATGACACACCATACAAGGCGTACGCCTCAATAGTGATCATACTCGAATTCAAGGAATGCACGACTCAAAGAACTCGATTCTTTCGTGATTTAATTTAGAAAAATAATTTGAAAATATTAGCGTACTCGAACTAGGCGCGCTAGGTATTCTAGAAAATAAGATCGAAAGGATCACAACTCAAGGTGTGCACCTCGAAAGCGGTCGCTTAAAAAAATTCAAGGAAGGCGAGATCCAAGAATTTAATTGTTTTGAAATTTGATTAAGAAAAATAGTTTAATTTAATCAAGAAAATAGCTTTAATTTTCATATATAAAATAAATTAATAAATTGTAAAAAAAAGTTTTGAGAAAAGCTAATCATAATTAATTGTTTTGAGAAAAGTTTAATTTTTAGAAGAAAAAAAAAGTATTAACTTAACTAGTATAATTTCCTAAAGGTTTAATATTTTAGTTTGAGAAAAAGACTCTAATTGATTGAAAGTTTTTAGAGATAAAAGACGGAGCGAACACAACCCAAAATGTGCGCTTCAAGAGCATTCGCTCAAGAGTTTAAGGAGTGTTAGACCCCAAAAACTCACTACTTTCAAGAAGAGTATTAAAACATATTTTAGAAACATTAATTAAGAAATAATTGTTAATCATATTAAAAACAATCTATACAGTTTAGGGAACAAGTTATAAAATTAATATAGGAATTAATTTAAGTACTAATCACCTGCTTATAATATAATATTATTATAACAAGAATTGGAGAAAATCAAATAAGTAATACCCATAGTTTACTATCATCTTTGTTAATATAATCACTAACTAAGCACTTAGTTAAAACATTGATCATAGAATATATATATTTAAACCACATTTTAAATCCAGCCGAATGTGTAGAAAGCGAAGCAGACACTAATATCCGGCACCGCTAAGTAGGACTGGTGCATGCAAAAGTGGCTTATGATATCTAGTGAAAAGGAAGTGCATAGTTTAATGCAAATGACTGTCATGCTCCCATCAACATTTAATTAGCAATAAGAACCATGTTTCCAACTCAAATTTCAAATTGTCCTTGGGAAATGAGAATAACAATTATCATGTTTTAATAGCAAATAATTTAGTTAATTTCTATTAAGACAGCATTTAAGGAAAATATCATTAGAATCAAATCCAAATCAAATAAACCTCACTAACTTAATAGAAGAAAAAAAACTCTCAGCCTATAAAGCCGTTCAGAAAAAAAAACAAAACAACTCCTCCCTAAACCCAGGTCGCCTTTCTCTTTCCAAAGCTTCATCATTATCTCTCTAAAAAACAAATCAATCTCCTAAAACTCAAACAATTTTCTTCCTGTTTAACACTCTCTATTCTTCCAAAAAAGCAAAAAAAACTAAACCTCTTTACAATTTCCCCAAAAAAAACAAACGATTAAATAAACACGTAAGCAGTTCAATTTCAAGAATCAAAGATCCATACTATCAGTGGCAAGTTATCGGCAACAAGAAATCGTCGCAAAAAAATGGTGAGCATGCATCCTAGAAGATTTTGACAAAGTTTCGTTTCGCACTAACCTGAAGGTATAATTTCAGAACTCTCTTCTCGTTTGTGCGTGCATTTTTACCTCCTCTCCTCTTATCGTGTTTTGGCTGTGACTTGCAAAAAATCTTGTGCTTTGAGAGTGTACCTGTTGCACCCTAAAATTTGCTCAACCTTATTCCTTGGATTCATGCTTCATTATCATTAGCATTTGCATATAGAGTCATGTACATAGACTAACCATCTGCATAGCATAAGCATAGCAAGTCATTCAACAGGGGACCAATCATTATTTTCATCTCTAGAGGCCTAGCAAGAGGTTATTATTCCAATTCAATCTTATTCAAGTCATCAGGAAAGAATTTGAAAACAAAGAGCTCAGCAGATCAAGCCTTGAGTCCATCTCTTAGCTGAGGGTATCTGAGGATCAACAAGAGGGTTATGAGCTGTGAAATGAAAGCATGGGGAGCATCTAGACATCTTGAGAGACTTATAAAGTCATTTGGAGAAGAAAACAAGTCATTGATGAAGGCATAAGAGCTACAGTTGAAGACAGTCAACTAGGGTTTCATCTAGGTCAACCCTAGGTCAATTGACTGACTTAGGAGGGCATTCAAGTCTATTGGAGAGATGTGGGGATCATCATTGAGCATATAAAGAAGGATATGGAGATATGACAAGGAGAATTCAAGAGAAATCAAGGAGAAGAGGAGTTACTAAATTAGGGTTTCTCTGTAAAATCCCCTAGTTTAGGTCAAATTTCCAAGCAAGATAAGTCAAAATGCTAGCTTCAAATGGCTTCTTGGCCAACATGAAACTTGTAGAGGATCTCAAGACCTTTAATTTGAGTGGTGGAAGACCTCAAGGAGATTTATAGAACTCAAGTTATGGTCCTTGCAAGTTATAGGTCATCTGGGGTGTCTGAATTTTTGTCTGTGAAAGTGACTTGACTTCCAAGCTAGTTTTGCCCCTCAAGGAGATTTCAAATGAATTCTTGGTCAACATAAGAATTGTTCCTCATTGTCTTAGCTTTCTAGAATGGTATGGTATGCCTTCATATGATGTGGAGAACTCAACTTATGGTCTTGACAAGCAAAGGGTATTTTGGGCATTTGTGAATTACAGGTCATTTTAACCTATGTCCAAAACTCATACAAGGAGGCCTCAAATGGAAAAACTTACAACATCAAACTTGCTCCAAATGGGATTTTAAGTCTAGAAAGAAGGTCACAAATTATTGGAGAAGCTCATAGCATGGAGTTACACAATTGGTCAAAATATGAACTAAAAAGGCTTATAAAGTGAATAATTTCAAGTTGGAAAATGGTTTGGGAGATTTACAAATCCAAATGGAGACTTCCAATATATGATTTTGAATGGAAAAACAATTCTAAGAATAATGGTTCACACACTTTTTTGAGTTTAGAAGGAAAAAATGAAGTTATCCATGGTTGCTTATCATTTAAGAAACATAATCAAAATGGATCAAAATTTGAAAACAAGGGAATGTGCAAGATGGATCTAGAATGTTCATTTGGGGTCTATATATTCATGAAATGTGCATTGATCAAGGGTTGGCCTCATTTGCACCAAGAATTCCACATAATCTCTCACACTTTTTCATAAAAGTTTCATTCCAAATCTCTCAAATTCTTCATCAATCTTCATCATAATCAATTCAATTCCACTCCATCATCATCATAGATCATAATTGAAGCAAGTTTTTGGTAGTTATCATCCATTTTCGAGCACTTTTCTCAAGGTCATCAAAATCACAAGTTCAAGTGGATTGCATGATTCAAGCTAGGAACCTCCAAGTTTGTGCATACAGAATCAAATTCATCAAGGATTGATCAAGATTCAAGTCTCAAAAGCCTCAGATCTTCCATCTCCATAGCTGTTTTGCAAGATTTCACACAAGGTAAGTTTTCATTCAAACTACTTGATCTAGTTAATTTGGCATGATGTTGTTAGTTTAGATGCAATCTAGGTGGTTAGGAGATTAGTTTAGGTGAATTTGGAACGATTTGGAGTCCATTGTTAGCAGAGGCAACAATCTGTTGGTGCTTATATCTCTTAGATTAGTGTGTTGTAATTGTAGTTTGATAGCACAGGTTAATCTCCATTAGGCATAGGTTAGTTTAGGTCAAGTTTGATGAAGAGTTATCATGATGCTTATCAGTGAATATCCATGGTGATCAGAATTTACCTCGATCGGGTTGAGAGTTTTATGGAGTTTCAGATTGATCTAAGATCATAGGATTGAAGAGGGAGAGGTTTGGAGTAACTTTCATGTTCATAGCATGGTGATTCGTGGCCTGGATAAGGAGAACAGAGAGGAGGAAATTTAGTCGTGCATGGATGTTCATGGTGTTGGAAACCCTAGTTTCAGGCCAAGGGAAGAAGACGAAATCTGAGCCCTTCGTTTGGTGTAAGACCTTTGACTTGGAGGGGAATCCAATGGCCAGCGTTTGATTTCAGATTTGGAGGGAATAGACTGGGTGCCAAACGCACCGTTTCATTAATTGAAACGGGCGGGCCTCAGACTCTTGTGCTATCCCCACCCCCAGTGTGTTAGGCCCAAACCATTTCAACGTGTTTCTGATGCTATTCCTACCCCCCAGAGTTTATTTGTTTTTTTAATTCTGAATGTGTACTGGGCCCTAGTGCAAGCGCTATTTGCACCTCCCTGTCTGAGGGCCCATCCAATAATTAACTGGGCGAATTTCTTTTCATACCCCCCTCATTCATTTAATTCATTTAATTTTCTTAATTTCATTTTAATATTTTACCATCTTTGAAAATTCATAAATAATTCATAAAAAATGTTTTTTAATTCATTCTTTTTACCATGTTTTCATTAAAATGTCTAGAATATTATAGGAAAATAAAATTTCATTTTTAGTTTTATTTCATATTTTTTACATATTTTCTAAATAAATGTCATAATAAATAGTTACATTTCATGCATTATTTTTATAATTTTTGTTCTCTCACATGCTTTAATATTTTTTGATCACTCTTTTCATATTGTTTAGATGAGATATTAAGCTTGTAGAAATATTTTAGTTCCCATTTTTAGGAGTTAGTTTTAGGTGATTAATAAATACTTGAATATCATGATCAAAACTAGGGTTTTTAGGTGACAACTTAGGAAGTTCAATTTTCTCCCTTAGGACTTAGGGTTTGAATAGATTAGTTATGGGACTATATGGGCTATGGGTAGCTATTAGATCCCTTAGAGAACAGGTAGGATTCCCCTACTGATATTATTACTGTCTGTATATCTGCTGTCTGGTGTGGTGTGCCCTCTGGGGATTGTTGATTGTTTGATTGGGTATTGGGTTTGTCTGGGGCCCTGGGGAAGCTGAAGACTTGTGGAGGTGAAGCTATTGGAGATTCAAAGACTGAAGATCAACTGTCAGAGTTGAAGATGAGTTTCTTGCTAGCAGATGCTGAGGAACTAGGGTTTAGGAGCTAGGCAGAGCTCTAGGTTAGAAAGCTTGTTTCTCAAACATGGATTGCCTTGTCTGCATCCATTCTTCTCTGTGATTCAGAGTCTCTCTAAGACACTCACCCCCTTCCTTTGGAAGGTTTGGTGATAGTGTCTATGAGATAGAACTCTTGAGAGAAAATGTCTCTTGTGTTAGAAGCAGTCTGTTCACCACCTTTGGTAGTCAGCTGATTGCTTAACACCCAATTCACTCTTGTGACTGATCCCTCATCCTGGAGGTTTGAGCTTGAAGAAAAGCCATTGCAGATGGAAGACTGATGATCAAAGCCCTTGTCTGAAGGCCATGAAGATGGAGATTGATGCTTGTTGAAGCCTGTAGCTGATTGGAGATTGCTTGAAGCCAGATGTTGATTCAGAGCTGCTGATGCTGTTTCTTTTGCTGTTTTATTTCGTTGCTGATGTATTGATTGGTTTTCTGGACTGTATTGTTTGCTGTTTACCCTGCTGGGTTGAAAGTGAAGCCTGTTCACTTTCGCCTATTGTTTTCTAGGTTCGAGGTTGAGTGGGACTCCCTTGCCTCGCTTGTATTGTTGCATCCATGCATTTTACTGCTTTACTGTATATATCTGTTATTGTTTCTGTTTCTGCCTATCCCGTAGGATCTCTGTTTCTCTCTGTGCAAGAGAGGAGCATGATAGACACTAGGTCTTAACCCATGCATGATAACATTAGGTTAGTTTGTTTTCCTTCGCAACCGTAGGTTAGAGTTCTGTCTCTTTCTTTCTCAAAACAAACAGAAAAAAACACATAAAGATTTCAAACACAATAAAAGACATTTCTTTCGTAAAAGAACGTGAACTCATCAAGACGTCATTTTTGTCCGCCGGGACTGTTAATCAAGAAAACCTTTTCAGAAGGAATAAAATCAACCAAGACAAACTTGTGTCGTACGAGGCCCGAACTACGTTTGCTCTGATCTTTCATGCTGTATGAAAGTACGTAGGCATAGGATGCGATATCCTAGCGAGCAACCTTCCCCTCCTTTCCCGTAGGTAGGCGAACTACGTTGACTCTGATTTCTCGTTCCAGACGGGAATACGTAGGCATAAAGTGCGATACTTTGCCGAGTCATTTTTATTTTTATTTTCTTTTCTTTTTAACCCTTGACCTATAGTTTAGATAGAATAACAATCCATACCCGAAAACAAGCGTGGATCCCATCGAGTACGATGGACGTGAGGGGTGCTAATACCTTCCCCTTGCGTAACCGACTCCCGAACCCAGGTTTTGGTTGCGACGACCATACCTTTCCCGTGTTGTGCGAGGTTTACTCTGAGCGTTTCCTTTCCCTCCCGTGGGATAAATAACGCGCGGTGGCGACTCTTCTGTCAGCCGGCGCCGATTTTCGCAGTAGCGACAGCTGGCGACTCTGCTGGGGATCCAATGTCCCCTGGCTGCTAAGGACTGCGATGGTTCTTATGCATTTGGGATCCAACGTCCCTTGAGAGAGTCAATCCTAACGCTTGTTTTCCCGTCGAGGATTTTGTATGGAGTTATTGTATATTTCTAACCCTGTGTTTTTCAGCTTTATATATATTGTTTATTATTGCTGTATCTGGGGTGTGACGGGTGTTCTGATGTTGAGAGATAAGCCGGACCTGGGCTTGAGTGCACCTAGAATTAGAGTAGAAATTAGTGGGCGCCCGCTTGCTTTGCTTGCTTTGGTGTCCCATGAAATCTACACTCAGACGAGGTTCCTCTGGTTGGCCTCCTGCCCCTTCCTTTGGTTGGCGTGGGTTGCTGGTTAGTTGGATTGTCGACTCTGGGGACCGATCATTTGGAAGTTGGCTAAGTGAGGCCTCTTCAGGAATTGATGATGCCACTCCTTCTGGGAATCGTATCATCAGCCCTGAAAGTCTGTGACGCCGACGACCGCATAGGATGCCGTACCTTGTGCCAGTTATAGGGCCACCTACCTGTGAGGGGATTCAGGGTTATGCAGGTAACTAGACCTCCAGACTACCGGCTGTTTCTTGATCAGAGATCCTGGTTATTTATGGAGAGTTCTGAGGTCTGTCAGAGACCATGTGGAGACTTATTCTGAGGTCTGTCAGAGACCATTTGGAGATGTATTCTGAGGTCTGTCAGAGACCATTTGAGAGGTGTTTTGAGGTCTGTCGGAGACCAATTATGGATGTGATTTGAGGTCTATCAGAGACCAGGTGGAGTTATGATTTGAGGTCTGTCAGAGACCAGTGTTGGAGTTCTATTTTAGGTCTATCTGAGACCAGGGTTGGTGACTTCTGGATGGTCTATCTGAGACCTTTCTTGATTGGGTTTAGGCTATTCAGCTGCAGCTTTGATCCCTGTTGAATGTTACTTGCATTGCATCCCTGCATATACATTATCATTTGCATTTCACTAACGTGTGTCTGTGCTGCAGGTGCATTTGCATTTCCCTAGTTCTAGTGCCCAGACTTCTGAGTATTTGATCATGACTAGCCTACGGAGAACGGTTGCGTACAAATTGCCTACGCCTGATATTGTTCCTTTACTAGGGTTGATCTCTCTTGCTGATGAGGGTGTTCGTAGGAGTTTCCGGATGAGCTATGGTAGATTATTGAGATTGGTGTGCAAACCTACAGAGGTAGAGTTAGATGGGCTGTATGCTTTGATGCAATTCTACGACCCTGCTTTGAGGTGCTTCACGTTCTCTGACTTTATTATGGGACCAACCTTGGAGGAATACGCTGAGTATGTTGAGCTGCCTGTGCAGAACCAGGTTCCATTCATTCATTATGATGCCAAACCTAAGCCGGAGGAATTGGTCAAAGCCTTGCATGTGGATGCTTCTGAACTTGTGACTACTGTTTCCCGTGGAGTTCCAGGCTTCTCATTTCAGTTCTTAGTGGGTAAAGCCCAAGAGTATGCCAAGAATGGGTGCTGGGTTGCTTTCAACGCTGTGTTGGCCTTGTGCATCTATGGCATAGTGCTATTCCCCAATATACCGGATTTTGTGGATTTCGATGCTTTCTACTTGTTTGCCGCTGGTAATCCTGTGCCTACCTTACTCGGAGATCTCTACCATTCACTGCATTACAAGAATGAGAAGGGAAGGGGGAAGAATGGTCATCTTTGTGTACCCTTGTTGAGTATATGGTTTGAGAGTCACCTTCCTAAGAGAGGATCTGCTGCAGAGACTACAGTTTCAGTTGGTTGGCCAGAACGCTTGATGAGGTTATCGTCGGAGGATATGGAGTGGTTTGATAGAGATTTGCTGGGATCTGAGCTCCTCTTTAGCTGTGCTGGTTACCCTAATGTGCCATTGATTGGAAGAAAAGGGTGTATTAATTACAACCCTTCTCTATTCGTTCGCCAGTTCGGATATGCGCTGAAGGATCCACCTCAGAAGGAGGAAGTGCAGGAATCTCTGTACTTCACCGGTGACGTGAAGGGGGAGTTATTAGCCAAGTTGCGACATGCTTGGACGCGTATTAACCGCAAAGGGAAGCCGTTGTTAGGAAAGAATGACTGTCAGGCCTATGCACCTTATAGAGTTTGGATTCAGGAGAGAGCTAGTCAGTTGAAGATGCCGTTTCCAGAGGCACCAGTTCTTGATCCTATTCCGGTAGAAGAGCCGACTACTGTTTCTAGGGAAGTCTATGAACAGGTTGTGAGAGAGAAAGAAGCCTTGATAAAGATTAACGAAGGGTTAGAGCAAGAGTTAGCCCAGGCACGCAGTGAGAAAAACAAGGCCGTGTATGCTTTCCAACAACAGATTGAGCTGGTAAACAGGTTAGGAGCTGAGTTGACCGAGGAAAAGAAAAAGCGCGAACGTCTGGGGCAAGAGTTCAGAAGTTCCCATGACATGCTGGAAGCCAAAAAGAAAGCGCTCGACGCGGCACACCGAGAGATATCTTCTTGCAATAAGACTTGGAATGCTACACTCACCAACAATAAGAAGAGGGAAGATAAGCTGAAGCAGCAAATTTCCGACCTCGAGGAGAAGTTGAAGTCTAGCATCAAGAAGTGTGAGGAAGAAGTGATGAACCGGTATAGTGTCCAGCATGCACTGAACAAGGCAATCAAATCCAGAGATGAAGCGGTATCTCAGAAGCGAAAGCTAGAAGATTGCTTCGGAGAAGCAACATGGGAAGAAACTGCTGAAGACGTACGCCGTGTCCTTAAGAAGAGAAACCAGCTTGTTGAAGGGCTGCTTGATCGACCAAGCCATCCGGAGACCAAGAAGTTGATAGAGGAGTACCAGACTTTTGGGAGGATCTGATCATTCCATTATTTGTATGCTTTATTTGCATAGTGCTGACCATCACCAGGATTGTTGGTTGAGGTCATGCCTTCTTTGTACTCTCAGTGATATTGTACCCTGGGCTTATTGATTCTCTCTGCTATATATGAGGCTTTCTATGATTCAGCTCCGGTATTCTTATTGTCAACATTGTCACTGCACCGGCACTTTCGCACTAGAACTGGGGGAATGAACTTCCCTAATGCACAGACACATTGCATTGCATTCATATTCATCTTGCATAACAGGTAATCTTTGAATGGTGTCTTATCTCCTGTTTTGATTCAGGTACTTAACAGGATTCCAGATCAACATCCGCACCGCTATTCTACACGATCCAACTGTCGGAAAATCATGGACCAGATTCAGAATGAGATGCAGGATGTACGCGAGAAGCTCGCCCTCTTCATGCAGACCATGGAGGCTATAGCAAAAGGGCAAGAGAATTTGCAGGCCATGGTCCAGCCTCTGTTGGCTCGCAACGCTGGTCATGGTAACGAAGATCATCAGTCTGTCCGGGTTGATACTGCTCATGGAGATGGCACTCCAACGCCAGTGGCGCCGCCTGTCGTCAATGTGAATGCTGCTAACGTCAACAACGCTACCACTGCTGTGAATGGTAACGTCGGAGCTGGAAATGAAACTGCTGTCCACAACGCTGGGCTGGGTGATGTCAATGTGGGAGATAATCTCGGAGGCAATGGCTTTGTCAACGCTGGGTTCGGATTCAACGATCAGGGATTCGACAACGCTGGCAAGTATGGCTTTAATGCTCAAGGCTTTGGGCAAGATGGTTATGGTATGGTCAATCAGGGCTACGGAGGTTTTGGAAACGGAAATGGTGCTGGTTTTATGGCTGGTGGTCCTGCTGGAGGTGTTCAAGGGTACGGCAACAGAGGCCGAGTTCCGGGGATGAATCAGGTCAGAGCTGGACGTAATAATGCGTATGATGGATACGGGGCTGGAAACGGTATGTGGCAAGAGGATCAGCAGGAGGACGCCTTCTCTGGAGGGGGCTTTGAAGGGCCGATGGATGATTCTCAAAAGATTAGAATGCTGGAAGAGCAAATGAAAGGCGTCCTAAACCAGAGTGCTGTGGGTCTGGACATGGCAACTATGGGCTTGGTACCTGGGCTGAGGGTGCCAATCAAGTTCAAAGCGCCTGCGTTCGATAAGTACAAAGGAGATACATGTCCGAAAGTGCATGTACGAGCTTATTACAGAAAGATGTCTGCATACTCCACTGACGAAAGAATGCTCATGCATTTCTTTCAGGATAGTCTATCGGGTCCTTCCTTAGAGTGGTACATGGGGTTGGAGCCCACTGATATCAAGACTTGGAAGCAATTAGCGGAGGCGTTCGTAGCCCATTACAAATATAACAGCGACCTGGCGCCCAATCGGGTCCAGTTGGCCGGGCTTTCGCAGAAGAAGGGGGAGAGTTTTAAAGAATACGCGCAGAGGTGGCGCGATATGGCTGCCAGGGTCCGTCCTCCTGTGGAAGATAAAGAAATGAACGATATGTTTGTTGGTACATTCACCGGGCTGTTTCATGATATGTTGTTTCATACGTCTCTGGCTAGTTTTTCAGACCTGATTCTGATGGGTGAAAAGATTGAGCGGAACATTAAGCAAGGAAAGTTCCAAGTTGACGAGTCAGCTGCATCTGGCAGTAATAGGAAAGCTTATGGTGGGCGCCGTCAGGGCGAAGCTAGTGCTGTATTTGGAGGCCGAGGCCGAGGCCGAGGCAGGGGAAGAAATCAATATCGTCAACAGCAGCAAGTGTCGAGTGTGACTATTCCTTATCAACAACAACCAATTCAGCAACAACAACAGGTTCAGCAGCAACCAATGCCACAGCAGCAGCAGCCTCAGCAGGGGGCACAGCAAGCTCAACGAAGATTTCAGGGTAATAAGCCGAGAAGGGTGTTTGAGAAACCTCCCTCTAACTACGCTGATTTATTGCAGACCTTGTTGGGACTGAATCTGGTGGAGAAGAGAACCTTGGCACCGATAACGGGAACTCCCCCGTTCGGCTATGATGCAAATAGGCGCTGCGAGTTTCATTCTGGGGCCCCGGGCCATGATATAGAAGGTTGTCACGCTTTTAAGCACGTTGTGCAGGATCTCTTGGACAACAAGTCTATCAACTTCGGAACGACCGGTGCGAATATAGTCCAGAAACCCATGCCTAATCATGGGGCGAACGCCGTTCTAACCGAGGAAGGTCTGAATCTGATTATGAATGTTGAGGATTTAAAGACGCCGCTGAGCGAAATCAAAAGCCGACTGTTGCAAGGAGGTGTTTACCCGGGTTGTAATGAGTACTGTTTAGATTGTTGGGCCCTGTCTGGGGGGTGTGAGGATTTGAAGAAAGGCATTCAGGCCTTGATTGATGAAGGTGTATTGCAGTTTGATAGAACAGCAACTGATGAGCCGGCAGGGGCAGTAGTGGATAATCGGAGTGATGTTGCCACAGTGACAATTCCTAGGAAGACGATCACTATTTCAGCACCAGCTCAGCGACCGCCGATTACTATAACTAAAGCCGGGCCAATCCCGTATGAGAACACGAAAGCGGTCCCATGGTCATATGGGCTAGAGGTGTATTGTGACGGGATTAAAATCGATGTTAACAAGCAGTCAGCAGAGGTTGTGGATAATGTTGTGGGCTCAGGAGGCATGACAAGAAGCGGCAGGATCTTTATATCTCCTGAAGTAGAAGCCGAAAGGCTAGCGAAAGGAAAAGGGAAAGCGGTTGAGAATGTTCCGGTACAAGCAAATGAAAAAGAAGCAGCATCTAAGGATGTGGAAGAATTCATGCGCTTAATTCGGAAAAGTGATTATAAAATCGTGGAGCATCTGCAGCAAACGCCGTCCAAAATATCTATATTGTCATTGCTGTTGTGTTCAGAAGCCCACAGGAACGCTTTGCTGAAAGTCTTGGACACTTCTTTTGTACCACAGGATGTCTCCGTGAACCAGCTAGAAGGAGTATTGGCACATGTAAATGCGGGCCACAGTCTGGGCTTTACTGATTTTGACTTGACTCCGAAAGGAAGGGATCATAATATGGCATTACATGTATCTGTTGAGTGCAGAGGGTCGACAATGTCGCACGTATTGGTTGACACCGGGTCGTCTTTGAATGTGCTGCCTAAGAAGGCTATGATGAAGCTGGATGTTCGAGGAATTTTGTGCACACCAAGTGATTTGGTAGTCAGAGCGTTTGACGGCACGCGGAGAACAGTCTTCGGATCAATCACCTTGCCTCTGCAAGTGGGGCCGGAAGTGTTTGCAACGGAGTTTTATATCATGGATATACAGCCTGCGTACAGCTGCTTGCTGGGAAGACCTTGGATTCACGGGGCAGGGGCAGTCACGTCTACCCTGCATCAGAAGCTAAAGTATATGGTCGGAGACAGTGTAGTCACCGTGTGCGGAGAAGAAGACATTCTGGTCAGCCATCTTTCTTCGTTCAAATATGTGGAAGTCGACGGGGAGATCCACGAGACGCCATGCCAGGCATTCGAAGGGTTGCGCATAAAGGACAGGAGTCCCGGGCCAAGCAAAGTGCCGGAGATAGCTGTCTCATCGTACAAAGAAGCTCGAGCTCTAGTGGAAGCCGGAGAAGCCAAAGGCTGGGGCAAAGTATTGGACATTCCTGTGAAAATGGACCGGTTCGGACTGGGGTACCGACCATCGTCATCAACTCCTTCTATGGGGGCCCCTCATTTCAGAAAGTCAATCACCATCTCTGCCAGTGGAGTATGCCATGAATCTGTCAACGCTGCTTCGGAATCCGATGAAGGGGACAGCGACTGTGATATGGATGCCTGGATTCAGCCAAGCACGCCAGGACAAGGACTATGCAACTGGTCTATTCAGGAGCTTGTTCCTGTGACTTTTAAACAGTAATGCTTTGCTTTATTAATTGTTGAATAATCTGATGTCGTGCCCGGGGCATCAGGATTTGCTTAGGGCTGTGTTGTTATAAACATTGCTTCGTTAATCATTAAATAAATGGCGGTTTTTTTCATGTGCAAATACTGTAATCCCTGTCTTTCTTGTTTTATATTTTTCAATAAAATGGCAACGTGGTTATCCGCTTTATACGCATTTTGAAGCACTTAACCCTTTCTTTTGCAGGATAACATTTTCAGATGACATCCTTGAACCACCTATGACTCGTCCCGACTTCGAGCACCCGGTATTCCAGACCGAAGAAGAGGTTGTCGAAGATAGCGACGTTCCTGAAGAACTGTCTTGGTTGGTGAAGCAAGAGGAAAGAGCCATTCTGCCTCACGACGAGGTTATCGAAATTATCAATTTGGGGTCGGAAGGGGTTGAGAAAAATATTCGTATCGGAGCCGCACTGCAGCGTGATATCAAGCGAAAACTGGTTGAAATGCTCCGAGAGTATAATGATGTATTCGCTTGGTCGTATCAAGATATGCCAGGGCTCGATACTGATATGGTTGTGCATCGTCTGCCACTGAAAGAAGACTGCCCGCCTGTCAAACAAAAACTTCGCAGAACTCGCCCAGATATGGCAATGAAGATTAAAGAGGAGGTTCAGAAACAGTGGGACGCTGGGTTCCTGGCTGTGACGAAGTATCCTTCATGGGTTGCTAACATCGTACCAGTGCCAAAGAAAGATGGCAAGGTTCGAATGTGCGTGGATTATAGAGATTTGAATAAAGCAAGCCCAAAAGACGATTTTCCACTTCCTCATATTGATGTGTTAGTTGATAATACTGCTCAGTACTCCGTATTCTCCTTCATGGATGGCTTTTCAGGCTATAATCAAATTAAAATGGCGCCAGAGGATATGGAGAAGACTACTTTCATAACGCCTTGGGGAACATTTTGCTATAAAGTGATGCCCTTTGGTTTGAAAAATGCTGGGGCAACGTATCAGCGTGCGATGACAACTCTCTTTCATGACATGATGCATAAAGAGATTGAAGTTTATGTTGACGATATGATTGCCAAATCCCAGACGGAGGAAGAGCATCTGGTGAATCTGTTGAAGTTGTTTAAAAGGCTTAGGAAGTTCAGGCTGAGGCTGAACCCTAACAAATGCACCTTCGGGGTGAGATCGGGTAAGCTCCTGGGGTTCATAGTAAGCGAAAGAGGAATAGAGGTCGATCCTGCTAAAATAAAAGCGATTCAAGAAATGCCGACGCCTAGAACAGAGAAAGAGGTGCGCGGGTTTTTGGGGAGATTGAACTACATTGCCCGGTTCATATCTCACCTGACTGCTACGTGCGAACCATTATTCAAGTTGCTAAAGAAAGATCAAGCTGTGACGTGGAACGAAAATTGTCAAAAGGCGTTCGACAAAATAAAGAAGTACTTGCAGGAGCCTCCTATTTTGATACCCCCGGTGGCAGGGAGACCCTTGATAATGTATTTGACGGTTCTTGAGGGAAGCATGGGTTGCGTTCTCGGTCAACACGACGAGACGGGGAGAAAAGAGCATGCAATCTACTATCTGAGTAAGAAATTTACAGACTGCGAATCTCGATACTCAATGCTGGAGAAAACTTGTTGCGCGCTAGCCTGGGCCGCCAAGCGTTTGAGGCAGTACATGCTGAATCATACAACCATGCTCATCTCGAAGATGGATCCGATCAAATATATATTCGAAAAGCAGGCGTTGTCAGGTAGAATTGCCAGGTGGCAGATGATCTTGACCGAATATGATATTCAATATGTCTCGCAAAAGGCGATAAAGGGGAGTGTGTTGTCTGAGTATCTGGCGGAGCAGCCTATTGAAGAGTATCAATCGATGAGATTTGACTTTCCTGACGAGGATATCATGTATCTCAAGATGAAGGATTGCGAAGAGCCGTTACCAGACGAAGGACCAGAGCCGGGATCCAAATGGCAGATGATATTTGATGGAGCTGTGAATGCTTACGGTAGCGGAATAGGGGCAATTATCACTACGCCACACGGGTCGCACATCCCGTTTACTGCCCGATTGACCTTTGCCGTTACCAATAATGAGGCCGAATACGAAGCTTGTATAATGGGGCTTGAAGAAGCCATTGATTTGCGAATCAAACATTTAGACGTATACGGAGACTCAGCTCTGGTGGTGAATCAGATCAAAGGGGAATGGGAAACACGGCAGCCTAATTTGATACATTATATGAATTATGCAAGGAGATTGTTGCCTTTCTTCGACAAAGTTGAATTGCATCACGTGCCACGGGCAGAAAATCAAATGGCTGACGCCCTTGCCACTTTGTCTTCTATGTACAAGGTCAATTTCTGGAACGAAGCTCCCCAAATCACTATCTCTCGGTTGGACAGGCCAGCTTATGTATTTGCTATTGATGAAGCGTCTGATGGCAAACCGTGGTATTTTGATATCCTTAATTTCCTGAAGAATAAAGAGTATCCGACTGGGGCATCCAGTCAAGATCAGAAGACTCTCAGGAGATTAGCGGGTAATTTCTATTTGAACCCGGATGGCGTCTTATACAGAAGAAACCACGACTTGGTGTTGTTGCGTTGTGTAGACGAGAAAGAGGCAAAGCTTCTCATGGAGGAAATTCACGAAGGTGCCTTTGGTACGCATGCTGGTGGGCACGCTATGACAAGAAAACTGCTGCGGGCAGGTTACTTTTGGCTGACGATGGAAACTGATTGTTTCAAATTTGCAAGAAAGTGCCACAAGTGCCAAATCTATGCTGACAAAATACATGTGCCTCCGAGTCCTCTAAATGTGATGTCATCTCCATGGCCATTCTCAATGTGGGGAATCGATATGATTGGAAAGATTGAGCCGACGGCTTCTAACGGGCATCGGTTCATCCTCGTAGCAATCGATTATTTCACCAAGTGGGTGGAAGCGGCGTCTTACGCAAATGTAACGAAGCAAGTGGTGGCTAGATTCATCAAGAGAGATATCATTTGCCGATACGGAATTCCCGAGCGGATAATCACGGATAATGGTTCTAATCTGAACAACAAAATGATGAAGGAGCTCTGTCAGAATTTCAAGATCGAACATCACAACTCCTCCCCTTACCGACCCAAGATGAATGGCGCTGTCGAAGCGGCCAATAAGAATATCAAGAAGATCGTCCAGAAAATGGTGGTGACGTATAAAGATTGGCATGAAATGCTACCTTTCGCTTTGCACGGTTATCGTACGACGGTACGCACATCAACCGGGGCAACTCCGTTTTCGTTGGTATACGGAATGGAGGCGGTATTACCATTGGAAGT
This sequence comes from Lathyrus sativus, assembly GCA_963859935.3. NCBI lineage: Eukaryota > Viridiplantae > Streptophyta > Magnoliopsida > Fabales > Fabaceae > Lathyrus > Lathyrus sativus. Next base: position 145,196,353 of record OZ012739.1, on the reverse strand, counting down.
TGAGATCCCTTCTCTGAGGGTATTGCGAGAAGTTCAGCTGGACGAGGCAGAATGGGTAACGAATAGATTGAACCAACTGAGTTTGATGGATGAGAAGAGGCTAGCTTCTCTGGCATACGGTCGTTTGTATCAAAGACGAATGAAGAAAGCGTACGACAAGAAGATACTTCCGCGAAGCTTTCAGACGGGCGACCTTGTGCTGAAAAGGATTCTCCCGCCGCAAGCAGATCACAGGGGCAAGTGGACCCCCAATTACGAAGGGCCATACGTTGTCGAGAAGGTCTTTTCAGGAGGAGCTTTATTGTTGTCCACCATGGACGGGGAAGACTTTGCATCACCTGTGAATTCGGACGCAGTTAAAAAATACTTTGCTTAAAATAGACCCGCTGGACAGAAAAAGAGAGTCCAGGCAAAAATGGGGCATCCTGGCGAACCAAAAACAGAATGAAAGGTTCGGGCAAAAGTTAGGGATAAAATTGAAAAAATGTACACCCGCGAAGTTGAAAACCTACACTGGGCGGCTTCGGCAAAAAAGGGTATCCCGGTGAACTGAAAACCCGTAAAGGGCGGTTCACGCAAAAGTTAGGGATGAGAAAAGCAAATGACTGCGGTCCGAATTCGAATTCAATGAGCATTAGTGCGGGAGAAAATGTTCGAGAAGTCAGTTATCGGATACAACCTCTTCAGAAGTAGGGATACCGGGAAAGTATTAGAGTCGGACGAGTCATGGGAGGATCAGTTCGTGGTGTTCATCTGCAATCAGTTGCCGACATGTGTACAAAATTTAATTTGTCAATATTTATGCTTCTTGTGAATACTTGCATACTTGTATATTTGCTTTGCGTAGCTTCCTCTTTTCAGGAGTTACATCCCGTGTACAAAAACTCCGCCCATTCAGGGGCCCAATCAATGAAAATGTGTTATTCAGTACTTGATGCCTGTTCTTTACTGTTTTGCGCATGATAAAACGCCTAAGTTTATTGAAGCTAGCATGAGTATAACATTACTGGCCCTTGCCAACAATTGTTAAAGCTTTGAATTAACTGAGTGTAACGTCACTAACCTGAATTGATTTGATTGCATAGGCTTGTCGTGTCTTGTTTGTGTTGTCGCAGGTTTCATAACCGTACGAGGAAGGTGATCAAAAGATTGCAATAGTGAAAGGCTTGACCCCCACGCAGGTCATGCATGTTCTTCATGAAGAAGGATAGAATTCCCCAGCTAGCCGTAGCTTATCCAAAGGACGTGCTCCAGAGAAGTTAATCGACCTCAGCAGAGTTGGGTGATTCCAAGATCGTAGGGCTGTATTCAGACAGGTTTATCGTCCCCGCAGGGTCATGCATTCTCCACCAGTGGAGTCAGTTAATTTTCCCCAAGAGAATCCAGCCATCCTCAGCGGAGTTCTCTTTTCAGCAAGTGTTCTTTCCTTCCAGTGGAATTCGAAGGTCAAGACTCTCCAAAGCAGAGTCGATGGTGGTTCCTGTCACTTATTTTGTCAGAGGTACTGGTGATATCGGTTCATGTTCCAGCAGAAAGATCAATCATACCAGGTGCATCTGCCATTCCCCGGCAGAGTTATACTCCCCAGCAGGGGGTTACCTCCGCAAGGTATTTGGTTTGAGTTATATTCCCCAGCAGGGACAAGGTGTTTGATTTAAGTTCCTAATTTCCCAGCTGAGTCGACTTCATCCTACCAGCATTTATTTTGCTGGAATAACTTTGTAGCATCAGGCTATCCCCGGCGAGTCGGCGTTACCCTTCCAGCAATTATTTTGCTGAGCTAGTTTCTGTATTCCAGTAGTTCAGGTGGAGAGAGCTCTTGCTCAAATAAATTACTAAACAGCCAAGATCTCGGCAGGAGATATTCAATGACAATGTCAGTTTCAGCGGTATTCCCCCACAGAGTTATCGTGATAAAACTCTCTTTGTCTCCAGCAGAGTCATTCATGCAAATGTATCTTATTTTCCCCAGCCAGAGTTACCAGGATAAGAATCTCCTTATCCCCAAGCAGATTTTGTTTGTCATCAACGGGTCGCATGAATCAGAATTTCAGAGACCACCGCCGGTTATCAGAGCAGGCGTCCGATAGTTGGTTTTCAGACATCCCCAGTAAAGTTCATCTCGAAGTCGCTGTCACGTCAGTGCCGAGCCGTTTGTGGGAAAGGATCATTGAAGAATTAAGTCCTGACGCGGACCAATTACTCCTAGAATGACGGGATTTCTTCAGAAGTGGGCGTCCTAACGTGGACAGGTTTGTTTTACCGGATTGGTAAGGTGTGTTAATCCTGACGTGGATAGATTCGGTCTTTTGAAATTTGGAGAAAGGGAGGTCATGACGTTGACAAAAGATTGGTTACTCTTCGTGTTGGTATCCTGACGTGGATCATTTTGTTTGCAGCAGATATCTTTATTCATAATGGTGAAATGTGCGTCCTGACGTGGACAAGTTTGTAGTTCTTTGTGATGACAAGATACAAGAATCCTGACATGGACAAAGTTATCCTTCTTCGTGTTGTTGGCAAGGTGTAAGTCCTAACGCGGATATTTCCCCAGCAAATCGAAGGCGCGTGAATCCTTACGTGGACAAGTCTTATTTCCTCGGTGAGTCGAAGACGCCTGAGTCCTAATGTGGACAAATCAAGACGAGATCAGTGTCCTAACGCGGACAGATCAAAGAGATTATCATTCCTAACGTGGAAAGACGGAGATTCCTAACGTGGAAAGATGTAGTCCTTACGCGGACCTATCAATAGAAGTGATTCCTAACGTGGAAATGACAGTATTCCTAACGTGGAAAAAGAGAGTCCTTGCGTGGACAGGCTAAGATGGCATTCCTTACGTGGAAAAATGAGTCCTGACGTGGACAAATTCAGAAATAGTTGGTATTCCTTACGTGGAAAGATCAGAGTCCTTACGCGGACATATCAAGATTGATTCCCGACGTGGAAAGAAATGGATTATTCCTGACGTGGAAAGAGAGTTTAGTCCTGACGCGGACAGATCATATCAAGATATTCCTAACGTGGAAGAAGAAGTTTATTCCTTACGCGGAGAAATTGGGGTCCTGACGTGGACAGATTCGAGAAGTGGAGTCCTTACGTGGACAGATTTAGAACCAAAGGTGAATTCATTATGTGGAAAGATTGAAGTCCTGACGCGGACATATCAAGGGGTATTGGAGTCCTTACATGGACAAATTGATGCAGTTCTCCTTATGTGGAAAGAAGATTGCTTCCTAACGTGGAAAGATAAAAGCGTTACTCCTAACGGGGATGATGTGATTCCTATCGTGGACAGGTGTTACTCCTAACGTGGAAGAGTTTTATTCCTAACGTGGACGAGGCGGTTTATGGAAATGCAGACGAATTATCCCCAGCGGAGTTGCCGAGATTTTTCTGGGTTGACAGCAAGTGGAGTCCTAACGTGGACAGGTTTTAGTTGAGATTTCTTTGTATCGACGACAGACAGAGTCCTAATGTGGACAAGCAAGCAATCTGTTATGACAGAATCCTCTTCAGAACGATGAAGCCAATCCCCAGCACGGTCGCGCGAGATCAGTGGGTTACTCTAACAGTCAGATTCAGCTGACGAATGTCATTCCTCAAGCAGGAGCGCAGTTTATTTCTGCGGTTGGCAAATTTCTGGTTTCACTAGTATTCAACCGTCTCGTACCGCGAATGTCTGAAGGCTCCGGGCTCTTCATCCAATCGGGTCCAAGTCGCTTGAATAGGGGCAGCTGTTGCACCCTAAAATTTGCTCAACCTTATTCCTTGGATTCATGCTTCATTATCATTAGCATTTGCATATAGAGTCATGTACATAGACTAACCATCTGCATAGCATAAGCATAGCAAGTCATTCAACAGGGGACCAATCATTATTTTCATCTCTAGAGGCCTAGCAAGAGGTTATTATTCCAATTCAATCTTATTCAAGTCATCAGGAAAGAATTTGAAAACAAAGAGCTCAGCAGATCAAGCCTTGAGTCCATCTCTTAGCTGAGGGTATCTGAGGATCAACAAGAGGGTTATGAGCTGTGAAATGAAAGCATGGGGAGCATCTAGACATCTTGAGAGACTTATAAAGTCATTTGGAGAAGAAAACAAGTCATTGATGAAGGCATAAGAGCTACAGTTGAAGACAGTCAACTAGGGTTTCATCTAGGTCAACCCTAGGTCAATTGACTGACTTAGGAGGGCATTCAAGTCTATTGGAGAGATGTGGGGATCATCATTGAGCATATAAAGAAGGATATGGAGATATGACAAGGAGAATTCAAGAGAAATCAAGGAGAAGAGGAGTTACTAAATTAGGGTTTCTCTGTAAAATCCCCTAGTTTAGGTCAAATTTCCAAGCAAGATAAGTCAAAATGCTAGCTTCAAATGGCTTCTTGGCCAACATGAAACTTGTAGAGGATCTCAAGACCTTTAATTTGAGTGGTGGAAGACCTCAAGGAGATTTATAGAACTCAAGTTATGGTCCTTGCAAGTTATAGGTCATCTGGGGTGTCTGAATTTTTGTCTGTGAAAGTGACTTGACTTCCAAGCTAGTTTTGCCCCTCAAGGAGATTTCAAATGAATTCTTGGTCAACATAAGAATTGTTCCTCATTGTCTTAGCTTTCTAGAATGGTATGGTATGCCTTCATATGATGTGGAGAACTCAACTTATGGTCTTGACAAGCAAAGGGTATTTTGGGCATTTGTGAATTACAGGTCATTTTAACCTATGTCCAAAACTCATACAAGGAGGCCTCAAATGGAAAAACTTACAACATCAAACTTGCTCCAAATGGGATTTTAAGTCTAGAAAGAAGGTCACAAATTATTGGAGAAGCTCATAGCATGGAGTTACACAATTGGTCAAAATATGAACTAAAAAGGCTTATAAAGTGAATAATTTCAAGTTGGAAAATGGTTTGGGAGATTTACAAATCCAAATGGAGACTTCCAATATATGATTTTGAATGGAAAAACAATTCTAAGAACAATGGTTCACACACTTTTTTGAGTTTAGAAGGAAAAAATGAAGTTATCCATGGTTGCTTATCATTTAAGAAACATAATCAAAATGGATCAAAATTTGAAAACAAGGGAATGTGCAAGATGGATCTAGAATGTTCATTTGGGGTCTATATATTCATGAAATGTGCATTGATCAAGGGTTGGCCTCATTTGCACCAAGAATTCCACATAATCTCTCACACTTTTTCATAAAAGTTTCATTCCAAATCTCTCAAATTCTTCATCAATCTTCATCATAATCAATTCAATTCCACTCCATCATCATCATAGATCATAATTGAAGCAAGTTTTTGGTAGTTATCATCCATTTTCGAGCACTTTTCTCAAGGTCATCAAAATCACAAGTTCAAGTGGATTGCATGATTCAAGCTAGGAACCTCCAAGTTTGTGCATACAGAATCAAATTCATCAAGGATTGATCAAGATTCAAGTCTCAAAAGCCTCAGATCTTCCATCTCCATAGCTGTTTTGCAAGATTTCACACAAGGTAAGTTTTCATTCAAACTACTTGATCTAGTTAATTTGGCATGATGTTGTTAGTTTAGATGCAATCTAGGTGGTTAGGAGATTAGTTTAGGTGAATTTGGAACGATTTGGAGTCCATTGTTAGCAGAGGCAACAATCTGTTGGTGCTTATATCTCTTAGATTAGTGTGTTGTAATTGTAGTTTGATAGCACAGGTTAATCTCCATTAGGCATAGGTTAGTTTAGGTCAAGTTTGATGAAGAGTTATCATGATGCTTATCAGTGAATATCCATGGTGATCAGAATTTACCTCGATCGGGTTGAGAGTTTTATGGAGTTTCAGATTGATCTAAGATCATAGGATTGAAGAGGGAGAGGTTTGGAGTAACTTTCATGTTCATAGCATGGTGATTCGTGGCCTGGATAAGGAGAACAGAGAGGAGGAAATTTAGTCGTGCATGGATGTTCATGGTGTTGGAAACCCTAGTTTCAGGCCAAGGGAAGAAGACGAAATCTGAGCCCTTCGTTTGGTGTAAGACCTTTGACTTGGAGGGGAATCCAATGGCCAGCGTTTGATTTCAGATTTGGAGGGAATAGACTGGGTGCCAAACGCACCGTTTCATTAATTGAAACGGGCGGGCCTCAGACTCTTGTGCTATCCCCACCCCCAGTGTGTTAGGCCCAAACCATTTCAACGTGTTTCTGATGCTATTCCTACCCCCCAGAGTTTATTTGTTTTTTTAATTCTGAATGTGTACTGGGCCCTAGTGCAAGCGCTATTTGCACCTCCCTGTCTGAGGGCCCATCCAATAATTAACTGGGCGAATTTCTTTTCATACCCCCCTCATTCATTTAATTCATTTAATTTTCTTAATTTCATTTTAATATTTTACCATCTTTGAAAATTCATAAATAATTCATAAAAAATGTTTTTTAATTCATTCTTTTTACCATGTTTTCATTAAAATGTCTAGAATATTATAGGAAAATAAAATTTCATTTTTAGTTTTATTTCATATTTTTTACATATTTTCTAAATAAATGTCATAATAAATAGTTACATTTCATGCATTATTTTTATAATTTTTGTTCTCTCACATGCTTTAATATTTTTTGATCACTCTTTTCATATTGTTTAGATGAGATATTAAGCTTGTAGAAATATTTTAGTTCCCATTTTTAGGAGTTAGTTTTAGGTGATTAATAAATACTTGAATATCATGATCAAAACTAGGGTTTTTAGGTGACAACTTAGGAAGTTCAATTTTCTCCCTTAGGACTTAGGGTTTGAATAGATTAGTTATGGGACTATATGGGCTATGGGTAGCTATTAGATCCCTTAGAGAACAGGTAGGATTCCCCTACTGATATTATTACTGTCTGTATATCTGCTGTCTGGTGTGGTGTGCCCTCTGGGGATTGTTGATTGTTTGATTGGGTATTGGGTTTGTCTGGGGCCCTGGGGAAGCTGAAGACTTGTGGAGGTGAAGCTATTGGAGATTCAAAGACTGAAGATCAACTGTCAGAGTTGAAGATGAGTTTCTTGCTAGCAGATGCTGAGGAACTAGGGTTTAGGAGCTAGGCAGAGCTCTAGGTTAGAAAGCTTGTTTCTCAAACATGGATTGCCTTGTCTGCATCCATTCTTCTCTGTGATTCAGAGTCTCTCTAAGACACTCACCCCCTTCCTTTGGAAGGTTTGGTGATAGTGTCTATGAGATAGAACTCTTGAGAGAAAATGTCTCTTGTGTTAGAAGCAGTCTGTTCACCACCTTTGGTAGTCAGCTGATTGCTTAACACCCAATTCACTCTTGTGACTGATCCCTCATCCTGGAGGTTTGAGCTTGAAGAAAAGCCATTGCAGATGGAAGACTGATGATCAAAGCCCTTGTCTGAAGGCCATGAAGATGGAGATTGATGCTTGTTGAAGCCTGTAGCTGATTGGAGATTGCTTGAAGCCAGATGTTGATTCAGAGCTGCTGATGCTGTTTCTTTTGCTGTTTTATTTCGTTGCTGATGTATTGATTGGTTTTCTGGACTGTATTGTTTGCTGTTTACCCTGCTGGGTTGAAAGTGAAGCCTGTTCACTTTCGCCTATTGTTTTCTAGGTTCGAGGTTGAGTGGGACTCCCTTGCCTCGCTTGTATTGTTGCATCCATGCATTTTACTGCTTTACTGTATATATCTGTTATTGTTTCTGTTTCTGCCTATCCCGTAGGATCTCTGTTTCTCTCTGTGCAAGAGAGGAGCATGATAGACACTAGGTCTTAACCCATGCATGATAACATTAGGTTAGTTTGTTTTCCTTCGCAACCGTAGGTTAGAGTTCTGTCTCTTTCTTTCTCAAAACAAACAGAAAAAAACACATAAAGATTTCAAACACAATAAAAGACATTTCTTTCGTAAAAGAACGTGAACTCATCAAGACGTCATTTTTGTCCGCCGGGACTGTTAATCAAGAAAACCTTTTCAGAAGGAATAAAATCAACCAAGACAAACTTGTGTCGTACGAGGCCCGAACTACGTTTGCTCTGATCTTTCATGCTGTATGAAAGTACGTAGGCATAGGATGCGATATCCTAGCGAGCAACCTTCCCCTCCTTTCCCGTAGGTAGGCGAACTACGTTGACTCTGATTTCTCGTTCCAGACGGGAATACGTAGGCATAAAGTGCGATACTTTGCCGAGTCATTTTTATTTTTATTTTCTTTTCTTTTTAACCCTTGACCTATAGTTTAGATAGAATAACAATCCATACCCGAAAACAAGCGTGGATCCCATCGAGTACGATGGACGTGAGGGGTGCTAATACCTTCCCCTTGCGTAACCGACTCCCGAACCCAGGTTTTGGTTGCGACGACCATACCTTTCCCGTGTTGTGCGAGGTTTACTCTGAGCGTTTCCTTTCCCTCCCGTGGGATAAATAACGCGCGGTGGCGACTCTTCTGTCAGCCGGCGCCGATTTTCGCAGTAGCGACAGTACCGATTCGACCAAACTCGCCTTATACAGAGCTCCGATGTGAACTCTGAGAATGTTCTGATGAAGAGCTTTTAGTGAAGGTTAACGGTGGATTCCAGCAGAGTAACATTAGATTTTTCCGTCTCCTCCTCCTTTTTGGTTTGATTCCTTTTTTCTACTTCATGTCTTATCTGTGTATCGATGAGAGGGCGTGCGGGTGTGGTTAAGCTCACCTCACACAGAGCTTTGACGTTAGCTCTGAGAAGGTTTGGGAAAAGAGCTTTAGGAAAGGTTAGGAATTGATTTTGACAGGGTAACGTTAAGGTTTTTTCCTCCTCTCTGCTGCCGCCGGCCGTTTTTTTTTTTAGGGCTTTTTTCTTCTTTGCCAATGAGTGGAGTGGTTTTTATAGGGAATTTTAGGGTTTTTGATGCGTGTGAACTTAGGGCTTTTTGGGAGGAATATGCTCTCAAGTGTGTGAGCACAATCTGTACAATCCTCAGACCGTTAGGAAGAATGTTTTACTGAGATTTTGGTGGGGACCATTGAGGGTGGCTCACCCTGTGTTTTTGTCTGTAGCTACTTTGAAAACAACTAGTTTTTTTGCTGAGTTTTTTTTACTGCGTACAAAGTGTGACTTTTACTGTCCTCAATTTTTTGATGTGGAATTTACCTCTTTGGACTTCAAATATAACCTTTTAATTCTTGTTTTGTTCTGATGTGACAGGTTTCTTCCTTGCTGAGAGGGCTAGTTCAACTTGAGCCAATGCCTGCTCTCTTTTGCATAGATTAAATTCATCATGTTTACCAGCTCAATCCACCACTTGCCCGAATTTGGCATCGATGGAACACACAAATCTTTGATGTGGTGCGAAAGTTGCGGTCTGGCTTGCAAACGGTGGGTGACTAAGTGTATGATTTGCAAAATGATTTCTCACTACATGAATTTGTTGATGTGTGTATGTGAATTATGATGTTGTTGTATGCTGTGCAGGGTACTGCAGGTTTTGTGAAGAACTGTGGAGCAAGCTGAAGAGGAATTTGGTTATTGTCATTCAATTGGTGTTTCCAATAACTGATCACACAATATGTTGCCTCTTCGTAGTGATGCTTGAAGAAGGTTTCAAGACTGGTATCAGTTGTATGTCTGTGGCATCAGTTGAATGATGCGTGATCCCTCGAATTAGTGTGTGTCGTTGCCAAAGGATTTAGTGATGAAAAGTATAGCTCAAACATCATGGACCATGAGTGTGCAAAGATGTTCTTACTACATATTTTGGGTTTGTGAGTCCTCTTTTATTCTCTTAAGTTATTACAACCTTATGAACACTGAACTCTTGATATGATGACGACATTCCCAGAATTATGTGATAATTCATATGGAGACTGAAATGATGTGTGATTCTGCAACACATCCTGTGGCGTACCCTGCTGTTCCTCTGCTGCACTTGATCCTCATCTGTGATGAAGCAACATCTTAGATTTTAATTGTGAGTGCCGTCTTCATGCACATGCTGTGGCATTACGGTTTCCGTAAATTTAGGCTAGAACAACTTCATGCGACTTGCGGCAATTTATGTTTAGTTCAAAGGAATAGCAGCAATAGGAAACTTAATCCTATAGCTCATAGCCTAAGCTTGATAGTAACTTGTAAGATTAGACTGTGTGCTTATTTTCTTCTGAACTTCTCTTGTGGCAGATTTTTTATACTGTGAACTCTACTAATCATCCATTCTAATCTCTCTGTGTTTCAGCTCTTCAACTTCTATTTCTATCTGTTGAATTTTCCGATCCTTTTCTTTGGATGGATCAGGAGTGCGTAGCACTGCTTCCAGCCTCGCCACTTCCTTTTGCAAATGTTTAACAAGCTGCTTTTCTGGTACCACCATGTTTACTTGAGCATTATTTGTGACTTCTTTAGCCCGAGTAGCAAAGTAGAGGGTATTTCGTGATTGCTCTACATGCCGGACTTAAGGTACATATAATTGCAGTGCGGGCATTCCTACCAAGGGAATGTTGAAGAATACGCGTGGGCTTTGAATCTCTATAAGGTATATGACCACTTTTTTCCAGACTGAGCTTCCTGATAACAGTTGTAAGGGTAATAAGGCTAAGGTTAATATGGCAGCCTTCTTTGTGATTCCTCTCATTGTGTATGTCTTTCCACTACTTGTTTGTCCATAAGCAAAAACAGTAGCATTGATCCCCATCAGTGCAGACAATGCGACATTCTTTACTCCTTCTTCGTATACTGCTTTGGTAACAGAAGCAGGACCAAAAACTTTGTCAAAAGTAAAGGATGCCGGTTGAGTAGCACGTTCATATTGCAGCGGTTTATACACAATAGCAATCCCATGCCACCTGGTCTTTAGCCAATTGTTCCCTCTTAATTTCCTTGTCTGAATTTGGTTTAACAGGTGAAATGTAATGACTACTCTCTATATGAGCTATTTTCTTTGCAGGGCTAACCATAACTCTTTTGGTTGAAACTACGGCGTAACAAGTAGACGCAGTCTCCGCATTGCTAGGTGGAACCTGAGTAACCTCGGGTGGGGATATATTTGTATCACTATGACTGAAATTTGCTCTTGGAGGTGTCTTTGGAACTTGATGCGGAACAAGAGATATGCAAAACTGCACCTTCTTCATGTGTTGTGAATTCTCAATTTGGTGTGAAGTAGTATGACATCAAGAGGCATGTGATTTACTTTGTTCTTCTTTTCTCTTTTCCATAGGGTACAAGGACAGTAGCAGACACTTCTTTGGAATCAATTCTCTCATGGATAAGTCAAACAAGGATTCGAGACATTGCCAAATCAAGAGTTTTGTCTGCAGACGTGTAGATTGGCTGCAATAAAATTGGTATGTAATTTAATTCTTCTCTACAACTGTCATCAAATTCATATTCCTATGGTCTTGACCCTTCCTTTACTTTTTGTTGGTTCTGCTACTAGGAACTCAATACTATGAGGAAACATTCCATTGATGACGGCACAATAACAAAACTATCTTCGAGATTAGGACGGCTTGGGAAGAAATTGGCATTTCTGATACCAACTTCGGTGAAGACTGCACCCTAACAACTCTCGCAGCCTGAACATCAAAACCTTTCACAACTTAAGCTCTAGAGAGCTGCCTTGAACTTGTATATTTTGAAGCTTTCTTTTTTTTTAACTGTATTTTGGGAAGTTTGAATTCTGTTGCTTAACTTGTGCTGGAAGTATTTAGTTGAAATAAGTCTGACTTTGAATTTCTGTCTTCAACTATATAACCTTGTCATGCGTACTGTTTTTTTTTTTTTGCAGGAAAATGATCGAAGGTGCAAAACTGCGTATTGAGTAAAAGGGTATTGAAGGAAGAATGAGGGTGATCCCCGACTCTGTGACGGGCTGTAGTTTGTAGTTTAGGATTTCAATCTGTTTGCATTTCCTGTTGTCGTGGTTCTGTTTTGGTTTAATAAACTTGGTGTGAAGAATTTGTACGTGATTCAACAGGGGGCGGGCTGGAAATGGAGCCGTTACACCATGTACCAAATTGTGGGAGACTTGTTGAACATAGACGAGCTGGGTAGATCGTCCAGCCATAACAGCAGGAGAGCTTGATTGCAAATAAGCAGGTTCAGAAGCATGCTTTCTTGCAAGAGGGAAAATACCAGATGACAGGGCATTGATGGGTAATTCAAGAACTTGAGCCCACCCATGTACAACACTGGTTGAAAGGTAATTCAATGATAAGATTCTTTGCAACCCCAAGGAATATGCTGCAGAGCATTTAGAACTTCCCTATCTATATCATGACATTGTGCATGTGTTGGCTCAGGAACAATAGTTAGTGGAAGAGGCAATCTCGTATTGGTTCAGAGCCTCGGCAAACCTCTCAAGTGCAGACTCAACAGCTGGTAGGCTAGTCAGTGACTGGTCGTGGTATTCCTGTAAGGGAACACGAATTTCCTGCACTCGAGAAGCAGATAGACTTAAACTAACAGCCAACTCCGTGCCTTGTGATTCGCTCGCAGCTCCTTGATGGTAATAAATCCTGCATTTCTTTCCATCTCGAGTATACTCATTCATCATTCTCGGTTTTGTAATACTGCTAACTGTTGTCTGTTGTTCTTCGGTATTTTCCTCATTAACATTTGTTGATGTCATTCACAGGTTTACAGTGGGTATTATGGATGGCAATCAACGCAAACTGATGTAAGATTTGCAGCCGCCAACGGATTCTCTTCGAGCCAAGATTGAATACCATCCTTGTAACGACCGAATGTGTGACAATGTTATCTCTAGGGTGATGTAAATTCTGAAGTTTTGAATGCAACATCTTGGATTTTAATTGTGAGTACCGCCATTACTTCATGTACTCCCTGTTGTCTTATAAATTATAACTTATGCAGTGAATTAACTTAGCTTTCATTGCGTTGTGAACTGATTGCAACTCGTTTTTATTGAATGCAAGGCACATACAGTTGCTGTCAGTTGGAGGATAAAGCTGTCGCCGGTTGAACGGAAGCTGCAGATCTTAAGGTGAGATAGTCGGTGCAACTCTGTGAAGATTTTGGCATGGATATAGTCTTGAACTGAATAACCTAAACATGGTATCCAAGAATTGGTGCAGAAATGTGAACTGAATTGGGACTTAATGTTGCAGAATCTCTTTTATTGTCATGGAATGTCTGTACTAATCATCTTTTCATGTGCAGATTGTAAATCTGGGGTAAGCTGATTTTCTGTTGAGTTGGTTTTGAAGGAGGTAGAGTTGGCTGGAGGTTAAATGGAAGGTTTCAGAGATTGTTTGTGAAGGTGAAATGGATTCTCTCTGTTCAGAATTCTTGGTTTTCCTTTTTGTGGCAGGACTTTGTTTGGATAGGCATGAAGAACAAACATTTGATGAAAAGCTTTTGAAGTGGTCTGCTTTATGTGTTGCTGCTGCTATTTTGATATCCTTTATGGTAGTTTCTTTCTTATCAACATTTGTTGATGTCATTCGCAGGCCTAAAGCATGGATACCATGGATGGCATTTAGGAATATCATGGATTGATGTAAACTTGTAGCCCGGGGTACCAATATTAACCCTGAATGGTTCTGTGGCATAACATACCAGCTTTCGACTTTGTCGTTTCTGAGATGCTGGAAGCTTGAAGGATGGACAATTCACAGCAGGTGCAGTAGCTTGTATTTGGTTCAAAAGAGAACACATCAACATGAAGCTGAATTCTTTAGTACTTGTAGAATTATACTTCATGTTTGTATGGCCATTCGCATTACTCTTGTGACCGGCTTCGAATTTAAGCACAGAATGTAATATTTGGAACTCCATTGAATTTGTAAATCCTTAAGATTGCTTATGATGGAATTGTAACATGAGGGAATTTATTGTATCTCCAATTTTACTGAACCGCAGCTTTTGACCATGTGGTGTTGATCTTTGCCATTTTAAAACGTGTTGATTCTTTGCCTCTGTTTTCAAATTAGTCATAGCAGCTTGACATACTACCTTACTGTTAAATTTTGGTTCCAACAACTTCTTCTCATCTTTTCAAAATAAATTTGGACATGGTCTGGCCAGAAATTAAAATTTTGATGCTAACACATTTTTAAAATGCGGTTTCCAGCCATAAATTTGAATCAACACTTAAGATATTTGATCCTTAATCCAAAAACCAACTTCTGCTAACGGCCTTCTCATTATAACTTGACACAAACTCAAATTATGTCTTGCACTAAATCTCCACATGACTTGAAATTAATACACCCATGACTTGAAGCTAAATTCCACAAATTTGGCCCATTCAAACACTCTTGTAATAAATCAATTAAGGACTCTGAATTATGTTGGCCTTGAAGTAATTCTTAAATCAAATTTCCCATGGCTTTGCAACACCCAGGACAAAAATGTAAAAATATGGTCTTGAAATTTGCAAATTAAATCTAAGTTTGTCACAAACTGATTTAAAATATAAACATAACTAGACACTTGCAATCAATTTGAACACAGCTTGAGGCTAAATCGACCGTGTCTAGAAGTATCATGTGATGTATCTTTGAACAGCTTGAATCAAGTGCATATCATAATTTGTAGTGCAGCTTAAACGATGTATTTGATGCCTATTGACCCTATCATATATGTCTGATCGTGAGAACGAGGACATACATGAATTTGAGTATAAGGGGCTGGAGGCACACTCTTCATCATAAATTGTTAGAGATTATAACCATAATGTGTACACACATGGTCTTTATAAACGAAGCCTTAGAGAGTCATGGCCAGAAAACAGTAAAACATTCATTAAATACTGAAGTAGGACAAATTTGGGGTATGACAGTATTCAACCGTCTTTTACCTTGATTTTTTGAGAGATGTTTGCTTCTCACCCAGTCAGGTCCAAGCCGTTTGAATAGGGGCAGCTGTTGCACCCCAAAATTTGCCTAACCTTTTTCTTTACCTAGCTTATGTTTCATTGCATTCATTGTAGCATTAGCATATGCATTGCATTGTCATGTGTGCAGGGATTAAGAGGTGTGCTTACCAAAAAGGGGCTACCACCGTGTTCTAAGGTTATTCAAGAATCTTCATTCAAGTGTTCAAGGGTTGATATCCTCAATAAAGAAGTCAAAGATCCCCAGAGAAGTGGCTGAAGCCAAATGTGCATATTTCCTAACTTGATGGTTGTGGGAGAGCATCAGATGATTTTGAATCCATGGATATGGATGTCAAGCATTGAGAGAGCTCATGAGATGGCTTGAGAGTCACTATGGAGCTTGGGTAAGTGATTATGCAAGGTATAAGAGGCTGCAATCAAGATTGGTGCAATTAGGGTTTCCATCTGGTCAACCCTAAGTCAACAGGTGAACTGAAAGAGGTTGAGACCTATTTTCAAGGCCATGTGATCATGGAAGGATATGTTGAGACCCCCAAGGGATGATTCCAAGACCAACTCATTAATAATCAAGAGTGTGAGAAGTTCCTAGGCTAGGGTTTCTAAGCTTGACAGTGTAAAATTCCCTGGTTTAGTGCCTAACTTCAAGACCACAAAACTCAAGATGCAAGTTTCACCTCATCTTAACCCCAACATGAGACAAAGTTGTCGCTACTGTGAAAAAAGGTGCCGGCAAAGACAGAAGAGTCGCCACTTATCGTTATTTATCTCAAAGAAGGGAAAGGAAACGATCAGGAAAAACCTAGCGAAAAAGGGATAAGATCGGTCATCACAACCAAATCTCTAGGTTCGGGAGTCGGTTACGTAAGGGGAAGGTATTAGCACCCCTCACGTCCGTTGTACTCAACGGGATCCACGCTTATTTGTTTATCTGACGGGTTATTTATCTATCTACCTATCAAGGCTGGTTCAAAAGAAAAAGAAAGGACTCGACAAAACATCACAGCTCTAGGCCTACGTATTCCCTCGTGCAATGGGAAAGTCAGACTCAGCGTAGTTCGGCTAACTACGGGCGAAGGGGGAAGGGTTGCTCGCCAAGACATCGCGTCTTGTGCCTACGTACTTTCATCTGGTATGAAAGATCAGAGCGAACGTAGTTCGGGATAAAAGGGAACACAGGCTAGTTCGCGTGTTTTTTACCCGAGTAAAGTTAAACTACAGTTCCAGCAGTTAGGGACAATGCCTGTTTGCGGTAGAACCGAAGCTTAACAACACTCTTTTCAACTGAAAAGGTTTTCTGAATTAAGAGAGCCCCAAAGGGCAAAAAAAAGTTTGATGTTTGTTTTTTAGTCTTTTACGAGAAGACGTGTTTTTTATGAACGTTTGTAATTCGTATTGTACTAGAGACTATGACTTAGGAGTGAATGCATCGCATGTCACCCAAAGGGTACCATACTAAACATCCTGATTACTGAAAGGAAACCCTCCAATAACCATTTCCTAAGTGGCTTAAGGCTCGTAACGTACTGTACAAACTTGCCTTTATTATGTGTTTTACTGTTGTTTGGAGATGAGAAGAGACAAGAGGAATCTACAGGGGAAACTATCAAGCATCCTATTGTTGTCATACAATATGGTCATAGTGTTAAGTTTGAAGGGGAATCTACCCTACTGTTATCATGCATGGATTCATCCTAGTGTCTATCATCATTATCCTTATCAAAGGAAGTGAGAGCCCTAAAGGAACATGTTAAGGGGAAACAACAACAACAATCATTAAGCAGATCAGTACAACTATCAAGCTACTGAAATAAGAACATGTATGGATATGCAATGCATCAGCACAAGCAGAAGGAGGAAGCCTCAAATTCTAATGCAAACATGACAAGCATAGAAGAAAAAGAAACACACAAGCAAGGGAGGATCACCTCAACCTTCATTGCAAATAAGCAAGGGCAAGTATGAAAGCCGATAAACAACCAAGCAAAGGGAGACTAGTTCAACCTTTAAATGCAATCATGATAAAAAGAAAAGAAACAATCAAGCAAAGGGAGACTAGCTCAACCTTTAATGCAAACATGCACCTAAACAAGAGTCTCTAGTCATGAAACTCTATCCTAATGCATCACAGCAATCAGACAATCAATCAAGCAGCCCATCAGGCAAGCAAGAAGAAAACACTCCATCGGGATAGAGGCAACCAAGAAGATCAACAAGGAAATCATCCCAAGGCTACATCAGGTTTAGATGAGAATGGTAGAACTTAGATGCCGATCTAAGGTATCTGGTTCATTGTGTATCAACACAAGAGTCCTCTGAGGCTCAACCTCTTTATGGAATGCACATTAAACTTCCTAAAAGGAAGTCCAGGCTTTCACAAGAGAGATCCTCAGATCAATGGACAGAGATTGAAAGGTGGAACCTAATACACAACTAGGGTTTTAGGTTCATTTTGTATCAACACAAGAGTCCTCTAAGGTTCAATCTCTTTATGGAATGCACATTAGACTTCCCAAAGGGAAGTCCAGGCTCTCACAAGAGAGACCCTCAGATCAATGGACAGAGCTTGAAAGGTGGAACCTAATAAATAACTAGGGTTTTAGGTTCATCGTGTATCAACACAAGAGTCCTCTAAGGCTCAATCTCTTTATGAAATGCACATTAGACTTCCCAAAGGGAAGTCCAGGCTTTCACAAGAGAGATCCTCAGATCAATGGACAGAGAGACTTGAAAGGATGATGGGAAGCATGGTGTATACCAAAGGTATCCACCATGGCACTCAACCAATCATCTCAAAGATTGTATCCTCAAAGTTTTCACCATTCATGGTATTCCTTTAGTCCTTCCAAAGGAAGGACTAGGCTCCCACAAAGGAACCCTAAATCATAGGATAAGGAATAGGGAAGGAAGAAAATCAAACACCTAAAGCTTCTAAAGAAACCACAACAATTAAACCCTAAAAGAAGTCCATCCTAAGGGAGCTAATGCGTTATTGAAAGCTTGAAAACTACCTTACAAAGGTATCAACCTAGGTACTAAGGGTTCATGTAATGATTGAATGCTTAAGATTTGCTAAAAGTTCACTTAAAGGCAAAACTATGAGAAGGTCATGTGTAGGACACACTAAAAACAGCCATAAGGTAAAATCTAAGAAAAATAGGTAATTACTCCTAAAAAATCTAAGAAACATTCTAAAGATCACTTAAGGTTTTAAGAGTCTAGGGATAAAATCTTGGATCAAAATTCTGATCCTAAGGGCATTAACAGAGAGCAGCATCCTAAGGTGTGCTATGGAAGGTGTAAATGGGAAGGGTCCTAAAGATTCACTCTAAAGCCTATCCAAACAGCTCCTAAAAATCATGATAAAAATACTACAACATCCTACAATGTATCAACAATCAGCATGCAAAAAATCAGGAACTCAATCGAAATATCTATCAAGAAATAAAATCTACAAGTAGACATACAATTTCACATTTATTAAATGGCTATTTAAAAGGAAAATATGCAATTAAATGAAAAATGAATTAAAAATGGAATTAAAAAATACAAAAAATTAAAAGACATGATAAACTAAATATCAATCTCTTCATCTCACTATGCTGATCAATAATCCGAGATCAAAATTCACTTTCATCCATGGAATCATCCAAACTGAATCCATCTCATTCTTGTGCTCTGCTAACAAGTATCACCAAATCCAGATTTCTTTACACTAATCGAATCCTCATGCTATGTACATCCTTAATCCATGATTAAAACTCAACTCTAACCTAGGAATAGCTCAAACCGAATCAATCTAAATCTTGTGTCATGGCAAAAATACTCACGAACAACCTCCAATTCTAACCTAAACCCAACTAGGAGTCTCAGAGATCCTAACAACATGCATAATAGGTTCTACTTCATCATAACTTGAGTGAAAAATGGAAGGAAAAAACATGTAAAGAAGCTTCAACAGAGGCACGGTCTTGTGATGAAACTTGCTCAGATCAATCCAGAAACACTCTATGATTGATGATGAAGCTTTCTTGATGCTCGAATTTGCTTGAAGAAGCCGGAATCTTGGAACTCGATTTTCACCCTCAAGCTCACTTTTTCTAACTGCTTCTTACCTTTTCTTGCACCAAAACCATCCAACCTTCATCTGAAATGATCCAGAACTTATATAGAACATGTTTGGATACATTTCAGGCCCAATGGAGGTCCAAACAACCCAATTGGGAAATTTAGTTTTCTTCACTTTTTTGCTTTGTGAACTGCACGAAAACAAATCTAATTCACTTCCAAATTGATCCATTTTGCTTGTTGGTGATGTAAGGAGTATGGATGACTGAGATTGAAGCCTTGGAAATGCATCAATGGTTGATTTGTATTCTGTTTCTTCAAGCTTAAGAAACATGAGGAAAGACCATTTAAATGACTTCAATTCTCAAATGTGGTAATTTCATTGTTCTTAGAATGCATTGGTGACTCAAAAAATGCACTCATATGCCTTGAAATGATTTATTTTGAATTAAATTGAATTTTGACTTTAAATGCCTTTAAAGTTCCTCTTAATGAAATTTACTTCAACCAATCCTCAATCCAATCATATCAATGAATCCTTGGTGTTTGATTTAATAAATAACCCCATTTTGAGCAACTTTCAAGTTGGACAAATTTGCATTTGAGGTATGCAAAGTGGTGAAATGGACCTATAATCCAAAATGACTTATAATCTTACTTTCCCAAAATGCCCTTGCCTTGCAAGCTCCATATCTTGAGTTCTACAAATCCAATCAAGGACTTCTAGTACTCTTTGGAAAGATAAGAAGATAAGGAACAATATTCATGTTGGGGTCAAGGACAGGTGAGACCTCCTTCTAGGTCAAAAGTGGCAAGGAAGTTGGTTGACTTTCAAGTACCAAAATCACATTCATCTGATGACCTGTAACTTGTCTGCTTCATAACTTGAGTTCTATAAATCCTATCAAGGACTTATAGTACTCAAAAGAAAGCTAAGAACATGCTCTACATGTCTCATGTTAGGGTCAAGATGAGGTGAAACTTGCATCTTGAGTTATGTGGTCTTGAAGTTAGGCACTAAACCAGGGGATTTTACACTGTCAAGCTTAGAAACTCTAGCCTAGGAACTTCTCACACTCTTGATTATTGATGAGTTGGTCTTTGAATCATCCCTTAGGGGTCTCAACATATCCTTGAAACTAGGTCTCAACCTCTTTTAGTTCACCTGTTGACTTAGAGTTGACCAGGTGGAAACCCCTAATTGCACCAATCTTGATTGCAGCCTCTTATACCTTGCATAATGACTTACCCAAGCTCCATAGTGACTCTAAAGCCATCTCATGATCTCTCTCAATGCTTGACATCCATATCCATGGATTCAAAATCATCTGATGTTCTCCCATAACCATCAAGTTAGGAAATGTGCACATTTGGCTTCAGCCACTTCTCTGGGGATCTTTGACTTCTTTGTTGAGGATATCAACCCTTGAACACTTGAATGAAGATTCTTGAATAACCTTAGAACACGGTGGTAGCCCCTTCTTGTTAAGCACACCTCTTGATCCCTGCCCACATGACAATGCAATGCATATGCTAATGCTACAATGAATTCAATGAAACATAAGCTAGGTAAAGAAAAAGGTTAGGCAAATTTTAGGGTGCAACACAGAGTCTTACACAAGGACAAAAAGAAAGCTTAAAAGAGTATGCCCAAAGGTAGCGTGAATTAGCTTTTCGGGTTCAACCTCCTATGTTGGAAAGAGAGCTTGTGGACATGTTCATGAGCACTTTGCAAGGTCCCTACTACGACAGGTTGGTTGGTAGTGCTTCCATCGGTTTCTCAGATCTGGTAAGGGCTAGAGAAAGAGTGGAAAACGGCATAAAAATGGGAAAGATTCAAGTTGTGGCTGGTTCCTCCGAAGATGCAAAGAAACCTTATGTTGGGAGGGATGGAGAAACTAATGTTGTGTATATTCCACCTGCTGCTCAATAGCCTGTTCAATACCAACAACCTTATGTTCCTCAGCAGCAAAATTATCAGCAACCGTGACAACAAAGGTCAAGAAGGCCTGAGGGAAGGTTCAATTCACTCCCTATTCCTCACATTCATGTTCTTGCTCGTTTGCTCGAAGGTTCTCTGGTTCAACTAAGGGAGGCCAAGCCTGTTCCAGACCCTATTCCTCCTGGTTATGACATAGATGCTAGATGTGAGTACCACTCAAGAACACCGGGTCATTTAATTGAAGATTGCAACGTGTTCAAACACAAGGTGTAAGATCTGGTCGACTCAGAGGTCATTACATTCACTGTAGATGATCTGCACATCAATTGAAGCCTTCTTTCTCAAGTGGGAACTCATACTTCAAGTACGTTGTCAGAAGAAATAACTCTAGACGGAGCCAGGCCTCCTCAGTGATGGCAATCATCAGCTTCTTTCATTGTTTGTTTTATCATTTGTATTTTTCATTGTTTGTTAATGCTCTGTTAGCATATTAAAAACTTGTTTATTACTAAATGTTGATTTTAATGCAATGAATATGTTTTTCTTGAAGTAATTCATTCGTGTTCATTCATTTAAGTGTTTCTTATGCATTGCAATACCAACTTTCTTGCTTAAACTCTTTGAGGGAGGATGACGAAGTGGAAACGCAAAATCTCTGGTTGTATGCTTTTGGAATAAAACTTTGCTAATGATTTACATGCATTGTTTCAAATCCCCAAACACCGGAGACATAAGGAAGATAATCCCTTGTCAAGCTTGTTAATCCTAGAAGTATGAGTTTCTTTCTGAAAAGCGATAAACCCTCAATCTTAACCTAGGGCAGGGTAGTTGTCAGTTAATTTGACCAAGCGTCCAAATTTCAAAAGGAGTGTGCATCTAAGGATCTATTACCTTTTATCCCTCACACATTAGAAGGTCAAGGGAAAAAAACCACAATGGTTGTCCCTCACCGACCAAGGAGTGAGGAAGTCACAACTCTTTCAAATAAGTTTGGCAAGCCAGTGTCACACGATTTGTTCAAAAAAAAAGAAGAATACAAAAGAAAAAGAGAAAGAGAGCCCACTAAGTCGAAACTTGAAAACAAGTAACTTAGGAAAGGTAAGCGCTTGTGCCAAATTAGCTGAATTTAGGACTGAAGAACATCAAGGAGAATGGGTGGGTACAAACAAAATTTTGAGCCATAAATCCTTTTTTCTCAAACTGTGAACCAAGACACGTTACAACCCTCAAAATTCCTAATTAGAGTAGGGTTTATTCTGAAGGCGTACTTCAATGAGATAGAGTTCTTGACTCCCATGGGTTGTGCTAAAAAGACCTTTGTTGGTATTGCATGTGCATAATATTTTCCATTCAAAAATCGATGTCGCATTCTAACTAGTGACTCGTTCACAGGATTTTGTGACATATTTTCAAACTTCAAGATTAACATATGTATTGCATTAGAATTATCATTCTCATAATAAACGTTTTCTTCTTGCTTACATGTATTCGACAACAATGAAGCTTACATAATGAACGTCAGTTGAGAAGCTTGATCTTGCTAAAATGAAATGCCTGAAAATCCTGAAGGACAGTCATGCCGAGGGGCATGTGTCATACCCCAAATTTGTCCTACCTGTATATAACTTTCATCGGCATATCAACTTGCTAGTCTTCTTTCAAGAAAATCAAAAGGATAGGGTTGGTAACGGCTCAAACGTGTGCTTGAGGTTTCCATTTGGGGTTTGTGCCCAATTCATCTGTACGAAGGTCATGTCGTCAGGCTGTGGCAAATTAAAATGTTTTGGGTTGAGAATTGTATGAAACTAATTCATTTTCCATTTTGAGATTTTAGGACTTGCAATACATATTTTAAGTCTCGATTCTCTGGTATCACAGCATGTTCATTATATCGCTTAAGAAATTTTTGGTCCAATAGATTTGAATGTGGCATCAATTATCCATGAACATTTTTCTTTTAGTCTTTTCTCTGGAATTGATCTGATGATTAGCCAAAATTTAGGAATTGATCAAAGGCTTATGAAGGGTGTAAAAAGTACTATGATTCAAAGTCCGAGAGTGCTACAATATTCGAAGTCTATTTCTTTTACAATTGCAACAAAAAAAAAAAGAGGGTCAATTCTACAAAGAATCA
The DNA here is from genome assembly GCA_963859935.3 of Lathyrus sativus. Taxonomy (NCBI): domain Eukaryota; kingdom Viridiplantae; phylum Streptophyta; class Magnoliopsida; order Fabales; family Fabaceae; genus Lathyrus; species Lathyrus sativus. Next base: position 145,173,392 of record OZ012739.1, on the reverse strand, counting down.
TACAAGCCCAAGCCTATGTCATGTGTATATACCTAAAAGTTCAGCATTTAGAGTTATGTCATGTAAGTATCATAAAGTCCAACCCAAAATCCAAAATAGGTCAAAGCGTTGATCTGTTCCTAAATCTTATACCATTCATTCTTTACTTTTCTTCCAAGACCATAATTAATTAAAAGAAGCATGCTCATCATAGTCATTGGTTCCTAATCAAGTGGGTCGGATTCAAGTGATCATGTTAAGAAGTGATCTTGGACATAACATGACATCTTTTGTTCAACAAGACCAAATCCAATCTATGCCGTCTTGTGGGCCTTTCATGTGACCGATTAAGTTGGTACTAATTACACCTTAAGGGTGATAGGAGAAGATATTACGATGGTTGGTATTTGAACGCTTTGAGTTGATGGGATAAAGAGGCCTGGCTTTTTGGATCGCAAGTAATATAGTGAGAAGTTGTTTAAAAGAAAAGTCATGAAAAAGTATTTAAACTTGTAAACTACAACCGTTTTTCATTACTATCAATATTGTGCAAATATCCATAGTCAGTGAACAAAAGAAGGGCAAAATTGACCCTTGCCAATTCATAGCAGCAGAGATAAAGTCACTAAAGTTGTAGATACAAGTTTAATTCTTAAAATTTTTGAATCATGACTAATCTCACAAAAATGCCTTCAAGGTAACTCTTCAGTGCTCATCAAATCCTTGTCAAGTTTCCTTGACAAAGTCTTTCTCCCCGTACAGAGTTCGCTTCCAAAACTCGCGACCCAACGCCGAATAAGAGGAAAGAGTCATTAGAGAATGAGGTGAGTTGCTACTTTAAGAAACTCCTACAGGACGACATTGTCATTTTGAGAGGAGATTTGTAAGCTTTTTGCATGACTCACTTTGGCCAGTCCGTTAGATGCCATTAGCGCCATCAGAATGCGAGAAATTGTTTCTTACATCTATTGCATATTCTAGCCGCCTCGAGTTGCCGAGCTTTATCAACCTGCAACCTGTCAAAAATTGAGACGAAATACCAATAAGCCACTCCATAAACTAACCTACATGACAAGGTGACAAATGGGTGATCAAGAAAGTTCCTGCAAAAAAGGTCCTACACAGTTCGTCAGCAAAAAGAAAGAAGCAGGCCTCTAAAACCATTTATTGAGGCAAGTTCAGCTTTTTCTCAAAATTGAAATACAAGCTGTGAAAAAACACACAAACCATAACACACGTACTGCATTTCAACTATCTCCTAAACCGCGAAGCGAACAACATTACGTGAGCTCAGTCAAGCCTCAACGCACCGTCCATTCCCGCGTACCTTGCCAAGCCGTTGCACACACCACATGAAGTCAATGATTCACAACAACTCACTGTGCAATGTCGACCTGCAGTACAGCGAAGTGAAAAGCCATGGCAACACACAATAATATGTCTCAGTATACACCAACCTCATGCTTTCACAAAACCATCACGTACTTACCGCAAATTGCCGGGTCACATAATCTTCAATGCATCATGAGCATCGACCAACGTTCCGCAACCCTGCTACATCCACCATAATGTTCCAGTACACAAGCAGTAAGAAACCATTGCTCCATGATAATCATTACTCCAAGCCTTGATGAGGCCCCACACGAGCCAAGTTCAACCACGGCCGTACACTCCGATTCAGCAGCACAATGAATACCTCAAAAAAATTCCACCTCACAATTTGAAAATGGTACGCACAAAACGGTTTTCCCACAACCACGACCTGCACATAAAAAAATCAGCAACAGCACACCCACAATGCACAAGAACGCCTTGAGTCCGACCATGAGTTGTACATTGCCAAACTTCACCTCACACCACAACTTGTAACTTGCGAACCATCAACTGCACAACCACTACATAATATAAGCTCAGTCCTGCAACGTATCAACCGACGTCCTGCAACAATAACAAAAACAAAACAAGCCATGAAAGGCAGCAACAAAATCACGACAACACCATGCCGACAAGCATTCCATATCAGGTCAACCAACTTGCCTCGTATCATCGCATCATCCCGTAACGCAACGCAATCCAACTCCTCAACCAAACCTGTGGCATGTCGTACAAATCCACACTTTTCCATGAGTCATTGCCAAGCCAACAAACTCCAACACAATAAGTACCGGCAGCATATACAATTGACCCTACCTGGAATTCGCAGTAGCAACCCGCACCAATCTGCAACGCATATCACCCTACCAATTTTCGAATAAAAAACGCGAGCAACCATTATGCGATGAAAGTGGATTTCACATAACAAACTTAAGCCACAACCTCATTTTCACAAAATAACAAGACTAACCTGCAGCCCACACAACAGGGAACGACTCACGCAGCACAATACCCAATTCTCGAAAGTTGCGGGAAGAAACGAAAAGCAAAAACAGCATCACAGCAATAATAATAAACTTTTTCCTAAACCTTCAGCAGGCGGCCTGTGTACCGTGTACAACCCATCTCCAAAAAATGCAGCAGCTTTAATCACGCACTACTCCAATTTCTCCAGTTTGCGACCTACACAACCACCCTTCAGCAAAACTATTACAAGACCCCCACAATTTGCAAATCTGGCAGAAACGACAAAGCTGTGAAGATGCACAACAACTCGCCCTACAACATTCTCACATACAACTCGCGAGGTCGTACAATTTTGTACTCACAGCACACCAATCATTTCCAGTTTTACCCTTCATTTCTCCAACAAATGGACATCACTACTTCATAAAGAGGGGAACCCATTCTTCTATCTTCAACTTTCAATGAACAAACCTTCATACCCCAACATTCTTCAAACTTTCACCCTTCTTCTTCGTAAAACAACAGCAAACCTTCAAGCCCATAAAATCTTGCATCCCAACAAACTTCAGAAAACCCAAACCTTCAAATGACACCCATTCCCAAATCGAAAAACCCACATCATAAAACCTCAAACTCACAACCATAACGAACCACCACCCATAGATCTTCCAACCCCTTCCACCATTAAACTCTTTTTTATCTGAAATAGAGGAAAGAAATGGAGATGAGCTTGGAAGCATAGAGAAAAGAATCAAAGAAGGTTGAGGATATTCGGATTCACGGAGGGGTTCATAATTTGCTCTGTTTTTTTCTAATGGGTTGTTTATGTTGTCGGTTGTTCTTCTTCATTGTTTGACCCCGTGTGTGTGTTGAGATAGAAAGCTTCGGGTTAGGAGAAACCGAGGGTTGTGAGGTTTGGGCTTTGTTAAGCCCGTTTAATTTCTTCTTCTTTAAAATATCATTACGTGCTAGCCACTCTTCTTCCTCTCTTCCGGCTGTCTTTGTTGAGAGTGGGTGATGGGCTTGTGGTCCATGTGCTCCCACTATTCCTACAGCCCCTTATACTCTGATACACCTCCTCTTTTTTTTTCTTTTTTAAAAATGCAATATAAATTAGTTTTTGTAAATAGTTTTGTTTTCTAAAATAGCTTTTGTTAAAGATTGTTAATATTTTTTATTATTTTTTAATTTCATCTTTTAGAATTTTAATTTATATATTGTAGAGATTAAATTTGATTTTTATTTATCATTGAGCATTTTATTCCACTTTCCCTCTTTTTTGGTCGATGACGAGACTTCTATTGTTTTTCTGTCAAATTATTGATGAGAAACGATAGATCTGAGATCACTTTTCTTTCTCTCTTCTATTTCCGACCTCATTTCAATTTTTATTTCATTTTCACCATTTTTGGGTCAATGAAGAATATTTACAAATTATTATCGGTCAAACTATTGATAGATGATAATTTATTCGAGACTAATTTCATTTTCTTCTTCATTTTCATTTTATTTAACTTCCTTGATCTATGAAGTCTTTTATTCGTAAGTGTCGCATATCGAAATTGATAACCTTCTCGATTTCAAATCTATGGAAAATGACCATTTGGGTCATTTTCTTTACTTTGGGATCGTGATGGGCTACCTTCGATTAATCGACATAATGTTTGCGATTAAGACGAGATCCACCATCTTTTGTTCGTGCGACACGATTAAATTGGAGAATGGTTCTCAATATCATTTATCTATCTTGTTCATAGCATGGATATCAATTCACGCAACCTCCTATAGACCGACTTTAATTATAAGTCGAGCTACGATGGTTTAGCGTTACATTTACCCCGATTCAATTTCTAACTAAACCAACCACTAACTTTAATTTCCGTCAAATATCAACTGTTTTATTTTTCCGTCAAATATTATTGTGAATATTATTTTGTTATATCATCTTGTACATTATTCATTTTGCTCATATCATATTCATCATTCTAATTAACCCATATTCGAAAACATGTAATAATTATGGAAATGCTAAAAGCAAAATTGGTGGACTGTTGGATCATTGATCATTTGCAGGAACCCTAATATGGAGTCGTGTCCGACTTTGCTCAAGGCGTAGTTTAGGACACATTGCACACACACGACTTTCTCTTGGGCTACCTGACAATGAGACCCCTTTATTTCGTGCAATCTCGTGTAACTTACATGTACCCCTCTCCCATTCCGATGTATGTTTCGTATTTATTTGATTATAGTCATCTTCTAGGAGCACCCATAGGGACTAGCGTAGATCAAACTATTTTCAAACTAATTCTCAATGTGTCATCGAGCCATTTTCAATCACCCCTATAAGTCGAATGCTTACACGCATTCGCCATCAACCTATTGCACAAACTTCACCGTGGTTTCGATATTGGGGGCACCCTTATGAACTAGTATCGTTTCTCACAACTCGACCCTTGATGCGTAAGTCTAGTCGGTTCCGCTTCTCAAACCATTTCCATTCCCACACGTTTTGCACACGATAATGAGTCAAACCCTTGATCCAACGTCAAGCGAATTTTCATAACAAACTATCAATCAATTAATAACTATTTAATTCTTTTCAAGGTGTAAAGAGTGTGTTCAAGTCTTTGATCTTGCTTTCGATTGTTAGGATGCGAGTTATCTTATTCGTGTGTGAGAAATTGACGCCTTTAAATAACATTAACAACTGGACAACATTCAACCATCTTCCAATTACTCATCCTTTCAGATACCACTCAAACAACTTTCTTTTCGCGATGAAAAAGAGAGAGTTCCAAGTCTTTGGTTCGCTTTCCCTATTACTTGGGTCTGAGAAGTATTTCTTAAGCTTCGAGTAATTGTCATCCGATTCCCACCATTTATTCAAACACCATTCACACACCACTTTCTTTTCGTGATGAAAAAGAGAGAGTTCCAAGTCTTTTGTTCACTCTCCCGATTACTTGGGTCCGATAAGTCTTTCTTAAGCTTTGAGTAATCGTCATTCGTACCCACATTCAAACTCACTTCAAATCTCGTTTCTCTTCGTGGTCGTTACCATGAACTACAGACGCTTTGATTCTTCATTCACTCTTGGATGTAAGATACATAGGCACAAGATTGCGATGATCTTGGAGAGCACACTTCTACCTTTCTCCACAATCCCTTTCATCTTCCGTTTCCCCTAACCTTTCCTGTAGTCGAACTACGACGCTATGATTTCTCATTCTCGTCCGAATGAGCATACGTAGGCACAAGGGCCCCAAACCTTAGCGAGCATCCTATCCTCTAACCATCCCCTTTTCCCTTATCGTTTATCCCCTTATAGTACCATTTTAGTATTTAGTATTGAGAAAAGAAGAATTAATCTTAGCCAACTTTCATCACAATCTGAATTAAGAGGTTCCCGTTGAGTACAACAGATGCGAGGGGTGTTAATACTTTCCCCTTGCGTAACCGACTCTGGAACCTAGGAACATCAGGTTGCGACGGTCGTGTTCCTTTCTGTTTTAAGAGGTTTTCTCGATATTTTCCTCTCTCGTTTATTCGGGATAAATAAAGTTCGGTGGCGACTCTGTCGAACCGCATTTTCGCGCCTTTTGTGTGAGGGTCGTATGTTCGAATGAATTTTCGAGGTGCGACAAGTGGCAACTCTGCTGGGGAACTTTGCTCCATGCAAGAGAGAGTCGAGCCTATCTTAGGTCGAATTGTAAGCTTGTTAGTTTTGCTTATTTAATTTTTCTCTCTTTTTATTTGCTCATGCTTGTGGCATTATGGGGTTACTTTGCTTTTGGGCATTTTGTGAGATGGCTCTACACCCGAGTCTGAGTAAAACCCTAGGATTAGGATGGTGGTTGTGTAATGAAGACTTGCATGGGCTCTTTCACATTAAGCTGAAGAGAAAATCCCGCTTGGAGTAGATTCCCTTGGAGATGTTGTTGTTGTGGTAAGTCTTTGCCATAGCAGTAATGTTTTCGAGCCCGGATCATTGATCCCAAGGACCATTAACCCATTTTAACCATGGTGGTTGGTAGTGTTAATCTCTTGTAGATTAATACAAACGCCCTAATCATATGAGATCCCTTGAATGTATTACTTCCCTACAGTAATATTTTCAACCTTGATCTATGACTCTAAGAACCTTTTCTAGAACCCGTGTGTCGATGGTTATGTAGTTGACGCCTCCGAGAAGTCTTTCTCGTGTGGAAGATACGAAAACCTCACCTAGATGAGATTCTTTTGAGCATATTATTGTTGTGATGAGGCTTTATCATGGTTGTGATATCTTTGAAAGATATCCATGACTCTAGGCACTTACTCGTTTTAGAATCCTACCCGTGGGGTTTCTTTGAGCAATGACCTTGGTCCTTTATCCGTTCACCTGGCTAACTTCAGAACTGTTTGAATTTGTGATCCTGTAATCCTGGATCTTGCATCTTGCATTGCATATCATTCGCATTGCATTTCATTTATTGTGCATCTTGCATTCTCCTTCCTTTAGCAGTTTCTCATGTTTATCTTTCGTTCCTATCCAGTAAATCAAGTTGATTCCTCGACACCAGTATGCAACTAGAGCCGAGCAGATTCAGCAGGAGCAAGCTTCCTTCAGGGAAGATTTGGATTCCCTCAAAGGAAAGATTGACCAGATCCTTGAAGCCATCATTGCAGCCCGAAAGGAAGAAGAGATGCGTGAAACTACTGTCGTCAACAACAATGGTCAAGGACAAGGGTCTGCCACCAGACTTCCAGTTCCAAGTTCAAACCCTTATGGGATGCCAATGATATTCGCTACCGCAGCTGTAGGGACCACTTCTCAACCAATCCCATCGCCTGGAGTTACTGTTGGAGCTATCCCGCAAGCCTAGCCAACTGTGGTTCAGATCCCCGTTCCTCATATCGAAGATAATTTGGTGGATCAATATGACGATGTACAAAACTATCATGTTGTTATTCCCATTACCAGTCCTGTTGCTGCTCAGGATTCAGAAGCTATGAAGATGTGTCAAGATCTAGCTAAAAAACTCCGAGTCATGGAGGGGCATAGCTCAAATTCTCTCAGTGCTTTGGAAATGTGCTTGGTACCTGATGTTGTCATTCCTCCCAAGTTCAAAGTGCCTGAATTTTCAAAGTACAAAGGTCTCAGTTTCCCAAACATTCATCTGAAGATGTACTGTCGCAAGATGGCTGCCTATGCCAGAGATGAAAAGCTGACGATCCATTGCTTCTAAGACAGTTTGTCTAGGGCATCCCTCGAATGGTATATGCAGCTGGAGCATAACAGAATGCGTACTTGGGCTGAGCTAGCTGATGCTTTTGCCAAGCAGTACAAATACAACACCGATCTTGCTCCGAATCGTACTCAACTTCAGAGTATGACTCAGAAGGACAATGAATCCTTCAAGGAGTACGCGCAACGATGGAGAGAGCTAGCCGTAAGGGGTGCACCCACCTCTTGTTGACCGTAAACTAATTGACATATTCATGGGTACCTTGCAAGGTCAATATTATGAGAAGCTGATCGGTAGCGTCTCTGCTGGATTCTTTGACTTGGTAATCGTCGGCAAAAGAATTGAAGAAGGGTTGAAGAGTGGAAAGATCCAAGGAGGTTCTGGAAGTCAGGCCAATGCCAAGAAGCCTTTCAATGGATACAAGAAGAAAGAAGGCGAAACAAATGTCGTCTCTGTGCAGAAAGGGCAAGCTTCCCAACAAGTTCCTGTAACGCCCCGATTTTGAATTTCCCATTTTTGTTGAGTCTTTTAATTTATTTTGATTGATTATTCTTTTAATTGTGGAATTTGAATATTAATATGTCATGTGTTTGTGTTATGTTATTTTATTATTCTGAGAGTTTTGGGGAGTTAATTAGAGGGTGTTTTAGATAATCCTTAATTAGTAGATATTTGAGAGAAATAGAATGGAAAGAGTATAAGTGGAAATAGAGAGAAAAGAAAAGAGATAGAAAGAAATAGAAAGGAAAGAAGAGAAAAGAGGAGGAAGAGGAGAAAACCTAGAATCATCAAGAATCAAACTTCTAAGCTTTGATTAATCGGGTAAGGGTGTGAAACTTTATCATTCTTTCGATGTGTATGATTATGTATGTTTCTATTGGTTTGATTTTGGATTGGGGAGAGTTTTGCTCATTTTCCATTTTTAGGTTGAATTTGATTTAATCGATAGAAACCGAGTTTTAACGGTTAAAAATGAGAATAAGTGGTTAAGTTTAGTCGAGGAATGTTGGCCTAAGGCTACTATAACGAGTTGGGATTGAATCGGGTAGATTTTGAGGAGTTTCGGAGTGTTGGAAAGTGGGATTTTCTGAGTTCGTAGACCCTCGCTAGAAAGTTCGCTAGGCAAGCAGGTCACGAGCATTCGCTGGGTATTCGCTGTGGCGAGCCAGTAGCGAACGGTCCCAGACTTTGGCAGAATGGTTTTGGTGTTCTTCGCTGGTAACGAAGGGGGGTGGCGAGCATTCTCTAGGTCTCCGCTGAGCGAGTGTGATAGCGAATCAAGTCAGTGGCTTCTGTTTACCCTCGCGAGCTTGTTCGCTAGGTGAATAGGTAGCGAGCACTCGCTAGGTGAGCAAGGTAGCGAGCGTGTCAGCATGTTGTTTTCTTGTGTTTTCACTCCAATGTCGATTCTTCGATTCAAATATGATTAATCCTTTCTTATTATGCATAGTTGTATGTTGTGATATGAAATGTTGTGGGTAGCCGTATGGCGTGAATCCTAGATTGTGAATCGTGAAGTGTGAAATGTGGTCGTTTGGCAATTTTGTGCATTTGTTTGAATTGAATAAAAATGCATGATGAGATTGATGTGAATGTGCATAATTGTATGTATTTGTATGATGTGAAGAATGCATGAGTATGTTTGTGAACGTGTATGCATTTCAAGAGTGTATGGAGTCGTTTTGCATTTGAAGCATCATGATTGCATTCTTGTGTGTCTGATCTCGCGTAGGATCTGCAGAAACCTCGTGTGCCCTTGTGGGGTGTGAGAGATGGTTTATATTTGATCCCTAGGAGGATCTGCAGAAACGATCGTGTGCCCTTGTGGGGTGTGAGCGATAGTTTATATTGATTCCATGGAGAATCTGCAGAATGATTGTGTGCCCTTGTGGGGTGTGAGCAATCGAATTGTGTGCCTGTGTGGGGGTGTGAGCAATCCTGAAACATCGTGTGCCCATGTGGGGTGTGAGCGATGCGTGAACATCGTAGGCCCGACGGGGAGTTACTTTGGTAACGAGCGATGGTTCCATTTGGTTCTTCAATTGAACCTGTTGAATGAGTCGGTACCGCATTTGCATCTGCATAGAGTCGTGAGTCAGTCTCTATGGGTGCATTATTATCTTCATATGATGTATTAGTGTAATGAACATAATTGTGTATGTTTATGTGAAGTGTTGAACTAAACATAATTGTATATGCTTAGTGGTGAATGTTTTCATGGTGGATATGCTTGGTGAATTATATATGTGTTGCGATGTATATATGATTGAATTGTGATGTATTGCGGTGAGAAATGTGTTATGTGTATTCTATGTTGGTGTATATATATATATATATATATATATATATATATATATATATATATATATATATATATATATATATATATATATATATATATATATATATATATATATATATATATATATATATATATATATATATATATATATATATATATATATATATATATATATATATATATATATATATATATATATATATATATATATATATATATATATATATATATATATATATATATATATATATATATATATATATATATATATATATATATATATATTATATGCATTGTTTGTTATGATAATGTTTCTCACCCTTCTGTTGTTTTATGATGCTCTATGAGGCATTGCAGAGTAGGTTTGCGGGAGGTCTTTTGTGAAGCGTGGCTTCGTTCTTTTTGGTCGGTTGGCTCTAATATGTAGCACCGGGTAGTTAGGAATTCTTTTGGTTCTTTTGTGAGACATTTGTGTATGTATCTGCTGGGAATATTTTGTAAACATGACTTATGACTTGAATTAAACTGTTGATGTATACAATGTTTATATGAATGAAGTGATTCAATGTTTAGATGTTTCCGCTTTTATTCTAAATATTGATATGTGGGTTTTAAGGACTAAGTTCCTTTGTGGTGATTTACCCTTTGTTGCATATCTTTATGAGCAGGTGTTGTATGTGTTTTGAATTTCCTAGATAATGTGACGTACATCTTTTATACCATGTGTTAATTTATACTCAGATGAAAATTTTTATTAAGTGCCTAAATGATTTAATTATTTATTTGGGGGTATAGAAAGGAGGTGTTATAGTTCCCGCTTCTATGCCTTGTCAAATCCCTTACTTCCAGTACACGTATGTTGCTGCTACACAATATGCTCCAATGCCTTATCAGCCAGCTGTTCAAGCAGTTCAAGCTCAGACGCCACAGCAACAGGCTCCTCAGCAACAAGCCTACAACCAGTAAGGATATAAATATCCTCCTTGGTAACAGCAAATGCAAGCCGCTCAACAGCAGCAAGGTGCTCGCCAACAGCGTCAACAGAGAGCATGGAGGCCAGATAGGGTATTTGATCGTCTACCAATGACATATGCTAGTATCTTTGCTATTATATTTGGCTCCCCCAACTATCATTCCTGCCGACTACGATGAAAATGCTCATTGTGAGTTCCATAAGGACACTCCCGGTCATACCATTGATAATTGCAGGGCTTTCAAGTACAAGGTTCAAGACATGATTGACAAGGATGCTATCAACTTCAATGGGAAGTCTCCAAATGTCATTAACAATCCAATGCCACTGACCAAATAGCATCAGCATCAGGCAGATCAAATCAAGCCAAGTCAAGTTCATTCCTCGAAGAAGGCAGTCATGTTGCCATTCCATTCGTATTTGGTTTCATTAATGTATTGTTTATGCATGTTTTGAATTAGTTATGTCGTATCCACTCATTTTTCACCAATCATCGACACGTTTATTCACTTCACTCTATCAATTGTTGTATAGCATGATTTGAGGGAGGATGATGAAAATGAGATACCCATAATTGCAAACCGTATGCTTTCAGACAAAATCTCGTCAATGATGTACAGGTATTGCTTCAATTCCTTAAACAATGGAGATATAAGGAGTTAATCCCTAGTAAACCACTTCGAACCTAGAAGTAGCAGTTTCCTTTGGATATTCAAACCCTTTACACTCAACCTGGGGCAGGGTAGTGTTCAGTTAATCCAATCCCGCACTCGAATTAACAAAGTAAAACCCAGAAGACGGTTATTCATCAAAGACCCGTGACATGGCAGTCACAACAAAATCCAAAAACAAAAAAAAACAAAAGCCTGCTAAGTTAAGCACCTCAAAGGGAAATTAGGCAAAAATCAAGGCAATCCCGATGGATGTGACAAGTGAAATCAGTCGATGCAAAATTCAGGGATAAAAAAAAACAAAATCAAAAGAGATTCAGTGGTCGTTCAAATAGGGTCACTGACATCCATCAAAATAAGGTGACTTCCATCTCGAGCAAAACTTTGAATCATCAAGCTTACACCGTCAAGACAAGCATGTGCAGAATTAACTGAACTTAGGACTGGAGATCATTAAGAAGAAGGGGTGGGTACAAATCATACTTTGAGCCTAATATCCTTGTTTCATAAACCGCAAACCAGACCACGTTACAACCCTCGAAGACCTAATTGAGGCGAGGCTTATTCTGAAAGCATACTATTGCAAGGTTGCGTAACCTGACTCCTCACATGATTGCTAATCATCAGCATTGGTGTTATTATCCTTGCTGAATACTTTTCACACCAATCAAATTGGCACAAATGTTTGGGCTAATGGTCCATTCGTCTCACACTTTCACGACACTTCAATAAAGCGACACTTTTTTCAAAACTTGCGTTGAGCTTTACATTAATATTACCATTTGTGAATGTACAATTTTAATTGCAAATTAGTGCTAGGTATTCAAAAACACTTCAACAAGAGGTAATCAAGGAGGAATTTGACCTTCAATGGCCAACATGAAACAAGTTTACCTCAAAACCCACAGGCTAGGGCGAATCATTCAACAGCTCAACCAGGGGCAAGTCATTCGAGTTTAACTTCAATATCAGAACTAGTTAATCTGGGGCAGACCATTAACAAGTTCAAACTGGGGCAAGACCGAGTTACCCTGACCATCAGGCAAAGTTATAACCTTCTCTGAAGCAAATTCACAACAAAATCACAAAGTACCCAGACTTGGGGTATCAAGAGCATCTTCTTCTGCTCCAATCATGGCGTCTTCAGTGAACTGTGTGTCAAGGAAGTCAATCTCTCCCACCACCCGAAGTCCAATCTGTGTTGGCAACTACCAAAAGACCATCACGCTGACGTCTCCACCTACATTTCCATTTACCTGTCTGCATCATATGCATCATACGGATCGAATTCGATATCATAAGCATCTTTCATCATATGCATATCCAAATCATATTGTACTTCCCCAGCTCTTACATCTCCGCGTGTCAGCATTTGCATTTACACTTCCATTCGCTATGGAACATCATTATCATTAAGCACTCGCATATGCAAGTCAAGGTCCAGGATCATCCTCGAAGATTTCCAAGACCATCATCAGCCCAGTCAGGGGCATCCTCCGCAAGACCGTGGGCGTTCCCCATGAAGTTGTTCAACCTTTTATTGTACAAATTTAAGAACTTCAAGGTAATCATCATCCCAGTCAAGGGCATCTCCTGCAAAACCATGGGTTCCCCATGAAATTCAAAAGTGTCAAAGCGAGATTCAACCCAGTCAGGGGCATCTTTTTCAAGACCGTGGGTATTTTCCATGACGTATTTCAACCTCGGGGTTGATCAAATCTTCAAATCAACATACAGCCCAGCCAGGGGCATATCATTCAAAACCGTGGGCGTTCCCCACGAAGTAGTTCAACCTTTTATGGGGCAAATCCAAGAGCATCAAGGCAAGATTTAGCCCAGACAGAGGCATCTTCAGCAAAACCGTGAGTGTTCCTCACAAAGTTGTTCAACCTTTTGTTGACCAAAACAAAACTTCAAGACAAATTCATCCCAGACAGGGGCATCTTCTTCAGAGTTCATGGGCGTTCCTCATGAAATCATATCAACAAAACTGTAACCTCCAAGCAAGACGGTGGGCGTACCCCGTTGATTCATTTCAATCTAATCTCCCTCTTGGGTGTTCCCCAATGAGTTGTATTCAGCAAACTTGGCGTTGTCAATTGCCTTACTATCATCCTTTTGGTGGTAGGCCAACCTCGTCGGTTCAACCTAGCCTGCATCCTTTTGGTGTTGGTAACCTCCAATTTGTGTCGTTCTATCATCCTTTTGGTGATAGCAACCTGTGTGTGTGAGTTTTGCTTCGTCATCCTTTTGGTAGGGGGTCTGTCATCTTGTTGATGTCAGATTGTGCGATAGTGTTTGTCCTATCATCCTTTAGGTGGTAGTGGTCAGTGTGAGTTTAGCTCCGTCATCCTTTTGGTGGGGGGTCTGTCATCTTGTTGATGTCAGATTGTACGATAGTGTTTGTCCTATCATCCTTTTGGTTGTAGTGGTCGGTGTGAGTTTTGCTCCGTCATCCTTTTGGTGTGGGGTCTGTCATCTTGATTGATGTCAGATTATGCGATAGTGTTTGTCCTATCATCCTTTTTGTGGTAGTGCGTGGTGTGAGTTTTGCTCCGTCATCCTTTTGGTGGGGGGTCTGTCATCTTGTTGATGTCAGATTGTGCGGTAGTGTTTGTCCTATCATCCTTTAGGTGGTAGTGGCCGATGTGAGTTTAGCTCCGTCATCCTTTTGGTGGGGGGGTCTGTCATCTTGTTAATGTCAGATTGTGCAATAGTGTTTGTCCTATCATCCTTTTGGTCATAGTGGCCGGTGTGAGTTTTGCTCCGTCATTCTTTTGGTGGGGGGTCTGTCATCTTGTTGATGTCAGATTGTACGATAGTGTTTGTCCTATCATCTTTTTGGTGGTAGTGGCCGGTGTGAGTTTTGCTCCGTCATCCTTTTGGTGGGGGTCTGTCATCTTATTGATGTCAGATTGTGCGATAATGTTTGTCCCATAATCCTTTTGGTGGTAGTGGCCGATGTGAGTTTCGCTCCGTCATCCTTTTGGTGGGGGGTCTGTCATATTTTTGATGCCATATTGTGTGATGGTGTTTGTCTTCTCATCCTTTTGGTTATAGCAACCTGTGTATGTGAGTTTTTCTCCGTCATCCTTTTGGTGGGGGTCTGTCATCTTGTTGATGTCAGATTGTGCAATAGTGTTTGTCCTATCATCCTTTTGGTGGTAGTGGCCGGTGTGAGCTTCGCTCCGTCATCCTTTTGGTGGTGGGTCTGTCATTTCGTAAATGTTAGATTATGCGAGTGTTTTTCTCTATCATCCTTTTGGTGGTAGTAGATGTGTGTGTTTCATCCCATCATCCTTTTGGTGATGACGACCTTTTGCCAGTTATTCACTGTCTATTCAGAGGTATACCCTTATTCAACATGTCAATTCTCGGGAACTTCTTTTCTTTGCGGACAAATTCAGGGTCTTCTTCATATCTAATTGACTTCTACCTGAGGAGAAACAATGTTGTAGCAGTTCATTTCCCTAGGTTTAAGCTGATTAGATAGGGGCATGTGTCATACCCT
Source organism: Lathyrus sativus (assembly GCA_963859935.3). Taxonomy (NCBI): domain Eukaryota; kingdom Viridiplantae; phylum Streptophyta; class Magnoliopsida; order Fabales; family Fabaceae; genus Lathyrus; species Lathyrus sativus. Next base: position 145,158,385 of record OZ012739.1, on the reverse strand, counting down.
AAATTTTTCCTACCTGTATATAACTTTCATCGGCATATCAACTCGCTAGTAATCTTTCAAGAAAATCAAAAGTCTAGGGTTGGTAACGGCTCAAATGGCGTGTGCTTGAGGTTTCCATTTGGGGTTTGTGCCCAATTCATCTGTATGAGGGTCATGTCGTCAGGCCGTGGCAAATTAAAATGTTTTGGGTTGAGAATTGTATGGAACTAATTCATTTTCCATTTTGAGGTTTTAGTCCTGATTCTCTGGTATCACAGCATGTTCATTATATCTCTTAAGAAGTTTTTGGTCCAAGAGATTTGAATGTGGCATCAATTATCCAGGAACATTTTTCTTTTAGTCTTTTCTATGGAATTGATCCGATGATTAGTCTAAATTTAGGAATTGATCAAAGGCTTATGGAGGGTGTAGAAAGTACTACGATTCAAAGTCCGAGACTGCTACAATATTCAAAGTCCATTTCTTTTACAATTGCAAAAAAAAAAGAGGGTCAATTCTGCAAATAAGAATCATACAAGCCCAAGCCCATGTCATGTGTATATACCTAAAAATTCAGCATTTAGACTTATGTCATGTAAGTATCATAAAGTCTAACCCAAAATCCAAAATAGGTCAAAGTGTTGATCTGTTCCTAAATCTTATACCATTCATTCTTTACTTTTCTTCCAAGACCATAATGAATTAAAAGAAGCATGCTCATCATAGTTATTGGTTCCTAATCAAGTGGGTTGGATTTAAGTGATCATGTTATGAAGTTATCTTGGACATAACATGACATCTTTTGTTCAACAAGACCAAATCCAATCTATTCCGTCTTTTGGGCCTTTCATCATAGTCATTGAGTGCTTTGGAAGCCATTGTGGAGCTTGTCTAGGATTTCATTTCATCTGCAATAGACCACAGTCAAAGGATGTGAATCTAGGGTTTCATCTGGTCAACTGAGGACATGAGGGAGTTTGAGACTTGGTTTTAAGTCATTGAAGCTATGGGAAGTTATGTTGAGACATCTAAAATTTCATTTCAAGCTCAAATCAAAAAGAATCAAGAGTTCAAGAAGTTACTAAATTAGGGTTTCAGAGGATTTCAGTGTAAAATCCCCTTCTTTAGTGCCCAACTTCAAGGACAATTTACCTCATGATACAAGTTGAGTCTCACTTTCATGCAAACATGAGACTTATAGATCATGTTCTAAGCTTTCCTTTGAGTAATAGAAATCATCCATTGAGTTTGTGAAACTCAAGTTATGATGCCATTAAGTTAGAAGTCTCAGATGAACTTATTTTTGGTCAACCAAAAGTCAACTTACTGCCAAGGCACTTTTGACCTAGAATAAAGTTTCTCCTCAACTTCAAGTGAACATGAAAGTTGTTCCTCATGGTCTTAGCTTTCCAAAAAGTCCTATAAGTTCTTGATATCATTTGTGGAACTCAAGTTATGGACCTTACAAGGCAAGGGTATTTTGGGAAAGTTTGATTATAGGTCATTTGTTACATAGGTCATTTTCATGCACTTGTGTACCTCAAATGAATTTTCAACCAACATGGAATTTGCTCCTAGAGACATCATTTACACCTTAGAACTCAAGGATCATGTGAACTATGGATGGTTATGGACATGTGGGAGAATTTTCAAGTGAAAAATGAACTTTGAAGTATGACTTGAATTTAATACATTATAGGTCATGTTTATGTCTCATTTTAATTTAATTAACTTCATATTACACTCATAAGCAAGTTGGAACAATTGATTTTGGTACAAGAAGGCAAAAACACGTGAAAACTCAAGTTTCTTCACAAGTAAGTTTCAAGTTCAATCTTGCAAATTGGATAAAACCAAAGGCCCAAATCCATTCCATTGCCAAATTGAACTCGCATGCTGCAAATTGGAGGGGTTTTCATGAGTGAAGGAGAGCATTTCACGTGTCAGGAAGTTTTTCAGATCTAATCATTACAGGTGAGAGGGTTGAAAACAGAATCAAATTGGGTAAAATTCAAGTCGGTGAAGGAACCTCAGCTGGAGGAGGCAAGAAACGTTTTGGCAATAAGAGGAGAGAGGAGGAAACCAATGCGGTATCTGTAACAGCCCAATTTTCAATAATTAATTATTAGTGTTAATTAATTGGTTTATTTGGATTATTCTAATTATTTGAATGATTAGATGATTGTTTAAATGGATTGATAGGTGTTTTGAGAGAGGGAATAAATTGGAGAGAAACCGAAGGGAAGGATATATGAAGGGGGAGCGGAACGAAAATGTAAAATAGAAAACATGAAAGAAAAGTGGAGGAAGAAGAGAAAGTAGAAGGAAAAAGAAGGAAAAGCTTGGAAAGCTCAAGAACGACTTCTAGCTTCCGATTAATCGAGCTAAGGGTGTGAAATCTTACTATCTTAATCAATGTGTATGATTATGCATGTGTGTGTTTGGATTTGTTGGGGGTTTCCTACATTTTCCATTTTAGTTCGAAATGAGTTTAATCGGTAGAAACTGAGTTTTATCGGTTAGAATTTGGAATAGATGGTGTAGTATAGTCGGGTGATGAGTGGGCCGTGCTACTAGAACTGATTTGGATTAAATCGATCGGTTTGCGAGGTTTAGGCTTTTGGACAGCCATGGAAGTTCTGAGTTCGCAGGTTCGCCAGGCGAATGGCAGCGAAGCTTCGCCAGGCGAAGCCCAGCAAGCAGCAGCGAACCAAGTCAGAAGCAAACACCCTGTCTTCGCTGGCAAGTTCTCCAGGAGAATGAGTGTGGCGAAGGTTCGCCGGGCGAGTATGCTAGCGAGTGCTAGCGAGTAATTCCAGAATAACTCCCAGTGGTCTTCGCTGGCAAGTTCGCCAGGCGAACGAAGTAGCGAAGGTTCGCCAGAGGCTTCGCCAGGCGAAGGTCAGCGAATGTGACAACATTTGTTTTCTTTTGGTTGGTTCCACCCATTGTTGATGTATTTGATATAATTATGTAGCGTATAGCTTGTGCGCTGTTATATGATATGCTGTGGGTAGCCGTATGGCGTGAATCCTAGATTATGAATCGATTGTGAATATGTGGCCTTTTGGCATATGTGATGCATTGTTTAAATTGATTAAAATGCATAATGAAGGTGATTGAGTTTGTTGCCGTTTGGCCCGATATTTGTAAGTGCACATTGCTTGTATACGATGGTGGGTGAAGAATGCATGAGAATATATATGGCGAGTACATGTGCATTGTTTGGTAATGTAAGAATGATGTGGGAAATGTGTATATGTGTTGAGTCGTACTCACTTGGGTAGAATGGCAAGATGTCGTTCCTAGTGGAGTAATCACTGGGGTAGAATAACAGGATGTTATTCCTAGTGAGGTATAGTGTCGTGGTTGTATACACCGGGGTAGAATGACTAAGATGTCGTTCCTAGTGGAATAATTGCCGGGGTAGAACAACTGAGATGTTGTTCCTGGTAGGGTATAAGTGATGTGCCCATAGTCCCAAAAAGGGATTGGTGTTAATTGATGAGTTTTATATGAGCCATATGGCATAAATATCATAGTTGTATGAAGGATGTTGATGTGTATGAATTGTCGAATTGTGAGTTATAAATGTGAATCTAGAAAGAAGCGATATGAGATGAATGATGAACATATGTATATATGCATTGTGATATATATATATATATATATATATATATATATATATATATATATATATATATATATATATATATATATATATATATATATATATATATATATATATATATATATATATATATATATATATATATATATATATATATATATATATATATATATATATATATATATATATATATATATATATATATATATATATATATATATATAAATCTATTGTGAATGCATATTGAATATACGTGCTGGTATGTGATGTATGATGATTGTAAATGTGAACCATGTTTGAATAGTGTGAATGAAATGATGAATATATGTATATATTGCAATATGTATATATTGTGAGTGCATAATGAATATATGTGATGAATCTGACGAATGCATAAGTATGTTTGTAAACATGTGTGCATTTCAAGAGTGTCATGAGTCATGTTGCATGTGAAGCATCATGGTATGCATTCTTGTGTTGATTGATTCCTCGGTGAATCTGTAGAACCTCGTGTACCCTTGTGGGGTGTGAGCGATGGTTATTTATTGATTCCTCGGTGAATCTGCAGAACCTCGTGTGCCCTTGTAGGGTGTGAGCGATGGTTATTTATTGATCCCTCGGTGGATTTGCAGAACCTCGTATGTTGCGATGGTTATATTTGATTCCGCGTAGAATCTGCAGAACCTCGTGTTCCCATGTGGGGTGTGAGCGATGGTTATTTTTTGTTCTTCAATTGAACCTGCTGAAATGAGTCGGTACCATATTTGCATCTGCATAGAGTCGTGTGTCGGTCTCTATGAGTCGCATGTTGTCATCTTTATATGATGTATGGTGAAATAAACATGAATGTAGATGTTTATGTGAATTAGTGATGGAATAAACATGTTGTGTATGTTTATTGAGTTAATGTGAATGTTTATGTGAATTGGTGATGAAATGAACATATTTTGTATGTTTATATGGATAGATTGGGATTATGTATGTACACATGATAAATATACTTGATGGTTATCCATATTTGTTTATATGTAAATAGCGATGTATATGAGTGAATCGTGAATGTATGCATGATGAGATGCTTGGTTATATATATATATATATATATATATATATATATATATATATATATATATATATATATATATATATATATATATATATATATATATATATATATATATATATATATATATATATATATATATATATATATATATATATATATATATATATATATATATATATATATATATATATATATATATATATATATATATATATATATATATATATATATATATATATATATATATATATATATATATATATATATATATATATATATATATATATATATATATATATATATATATATATATATATATATATATATATATATATATATATATATATATATATATATATATATATATATATATATATATATATATATATATATATATATATATATATATATATATATATATATATATATATATATATATATATATATATATATATATATATATATATATATATATATATATATATATATATATATATATATATATATATATATATATATATATATATATATATATATATATATATATATATATATATATATATATATATATATATATATATATATATATATATATATATATATATATATATATATATATATATATATATATATATATATATATATATATATATATATATATATATATATATATATATATATACATTTTAAGTGGTGATGTATTGTGGTAAGAAGTATAATATGGATATTCTATGTTATAGAAATATATTATATGCTTTGTTATTGTGTTAATATGCATTGTGGTGAGAAAAGGTGGAATATATATATTATGTACTTGTGCATTTATATATGATTATGCGCATTGATTATTATGGTAATGTTTCTCACTCTTCTGCTGGAATGATGTCCTTTATGACATCGTGCAGGTATCTTGGAGTTGTACTGCTAGTAGTTGCGAGGTCTCTGCTGGTGTAGTCGTTTAACATTTTAATTATGTTGGGTCGAGTCATGCTCTGGTTATGTAACACTGGGATCATTGGGTTTATGCCTTAGAGATATATTATGTATTATAAATTGTGTTTTAAATGTATTTGAAATATGTGGTAATGGCCTATGTGCCTAAGTGTTGATGATTATGTGAGGAACATGAATATTCTGTGAAGGGATTTATGTAAATAAATTGAATCCGCTGCTACATGCAAGATGTAAATTTAATAGCATGACTATCTATTTTAATGTTACATGAGTATGACAGGTGGATGTTGAGATTTGTAAATTGTGTGACGCCCTTTTGTGAAAGCATGTTAATTTACTTTGATTAATTATGTATTTTGTGTGGGGTTAGAAGGGTGTTACATTAGTGGTATCAGAGCAGGTCGGTCCATTCGGCCAAGTTGTCTAATGTTAGTTGTTCCCTTGTATGCGACATGTGTGTGCAACACTGTTGGTACGTGTTTGTTGTCTAACCTTTGTCTGCAAGGAGTGGGAATGATCCAAGTGGGGGAGAAACTTGTGCTTCTCCAGGTTGCTGCAAGTGTGGAGATGTAGCTCAGTGTGGTTGAATGCTCTTATAGTTTGGTAAAGATGGTTTATACCCCATCATGATTTTCGACTGTCTATCGGCAAATTGAGGAACTGATCACCCTTAATCTCTTGTTGATAGTAGTTGGGATTATGTTGGATGGGATAGTTGTATCTTGCAAGCTTAGATGGCGTGGTGCAGTGAATGCGCTTAAGAATTGTTTTGATGAGTCAGCGCAGGACCGTGATGAGATGTTTAATTTTGATGGGAATTTTGAGTATTAATGAAAGTGGAGAAGCTGGTGGTTTACCGGTTGAGTATGGTTGTCTGAGAGTTATCCTGACAAGATAAGTGATATACAGATAGGACGTAAGGTGAAGTTATGATCGACTTAGTTGCGGAAACTCGTCATATAGAGGGCTCCATATGGTATGTCTGTTTGGGTGGCCAAAGAATTAAAATTGAGTGAGTAATTTTGAGACTTGTGTCTGGTGTGTGTGCTACGGCAACAGGTTGTGGGCAACAGGTTGTGGAGTCGAGTATAAAGATGGATAATGGCTTGTGGTGATTATTAAAGAAAGTAAGATGTGAAATACAATATTGGTATAATTAGACCTTTGAAATTTCAAGAGTTTAAAATGTGTTGAGTGGCCTTCGGAGTGTGAAAATGTTGTTTTTGTCTTTTGACGCACCATTCGAAGCGTTGGACGCTATTTTAATGCTCTGTGCGATGGTGAAGTAGTGGCATGGAGATTAATTAATTTATTGATGGAATGTGTTTGATAATTCGAAGAATATAGAAGATCATGTTGAGCATCGGGAACTTGTGTTATCAGTGTTGGAGGAGAAGCGGTGATATGCCACTGTGAAGAAAGTTTAGAGAGTTTTGGGAGAGCTGTCAATAGCTCGTGTGTGGATTCTTGCCGAATTCGACAGAACTGTTCGTTGTGTTTTGTGATGTCTCGTGGGTATAATTGAGAGATATGTTAAGTGCAACATCGACAAGTTTAGTTGCTTGGAGGCAATTTAAAGTATATAAGAGGGATTATCTGACAAGTGACTTAGAGTTGGTCGTCATTGTGTTTGTGCCGGAGTTAGAGGCTCCAATTGGTTAGTGAGAGATTTGAAATAGTTGGTGATCTCAAGAGCTTAATGTATTGGTTTGAATTGGAAGAATTGAATATGAGGTAGAGGAAAACAATTGGAATTTCTGAGGGATTATGATTTTAGATTGAACTACCATTCGGGTAGAGCAACGCGGTAGCTGATGCATCGATTTGAAGATTTGGTATATACTGATGATGAGGGTTGAATTTGATGAATTAAGTCGAAGGACTGATTTTCATATTAATGGGAATGGTATCATGAGATGTCGTGATAGAGTTGTGTTCTAGATATTATTAAGTGGAACAAGGGTATTGTGGTAGATGGAGTATTCATCCTAGTGCTATAAAGATTTAACCGGATTTGAGGAAATTATTTTGATGGCCATAGATGAAGAGAGATGTGGCTTAGTTGTATGTGCTGGTGAGACTTTTCGGAAGTCGAAGAATGAACATCTGAGACTGTTGGGTCTGATGTAACCGTTGTATATTCCAGAGTTGAAATCGGATAGTATTCCCATGAGTTTCCGGAGAATTTGAGGAATATGGTTTTAATTGAGTGATTTTGGATGGAATGACTAGATTGGCTCTTTTCCTACCAATGAGTATTAATCATTCTATGTTGGAGCCGGTTGAGATGTATATCACTGAAGTGATAAAGATTGTATGAGTTGTCATCTAATATGGTGTCAGATGGGAATTTGAAGCTTTGTATGGCAGGAGGTGTAAGACTCCTTTGTATTGATATGATTCAGGCGAGGGTACTGTGCTCGGACCTAAGGATTATGTAAGAGATGACTGAAAAGATCAAGGAGACCCGAGAAAGGACATGTTCTGAGGGTTACAGTGGTGACGGGTGTTGATCGAGCTTTGAAGTCTCGGAAGCACACACCGTGTTTTGTTGCTTAGTATCAGAGTGACGCAGCGGAAGCGTGGGAGAAGTATCATGTTAGATTATCTTACCACTGTCGCTTGTGAATTTGCATGATGTGGTATGTGCCTAATTGAGGGAGTGCAAGTGCATTCATTCAGACAGATGGTGTACAAGTGAGGAAGGATTTGACTGTTGAGGCATTGCTAGTTCAGATTGATGAGTAAGAAGTAACTTCGAGGTAATGAAGACTTCTTCGATAAAGACAGTTGGGGGAACCAACTAGAGAAAGTCGGATTTGAGAGATTGGGATGAGGAAGTCGTATCCGACTCGGTTCATTGTGGTAACATTTTCAAGGACAAAAATTCCTAAAGTGGGGGAGAGTTGTAACAGTCCAATTTTCAATAATTAATTATTAGTGTTAATTAATTGGTTTATTTGGATTATTCTAATTATTTGAATGATTAGATGATTGTTTAAATGGATTGATTGGTGTTTTGAGAGAGGGAATAAATTGGAGAGAAACCGAAGGGAAGGATATATGAAGGGGGAGCGGAAAGAAAATGTAAAATAGAAAACATGAAAGAAAAGTGGAGGAAGAAGAGAAAGTAGAAGGAAAAAGAAGGAAAAACTTGGAAAGCTCAAGAACGACTTCTAGCTTCCGATTAATCGAGGTAAGGGTGTGAAATCTTACTATTTTAATCAATGTGTATGATTATGTATGTGTGTGTTTGGATTTGTTGGGGGTTTCCTACATTTTCCATTTTAGTTCGAAATGAGTTTAATCGGTAGAAACTGAGTTTTATCGGTTAGAATTTGGAATAGACGGTGTAGTATAGTTGGGTGATGAGTGGGTCGTGCTACTGGAACTGATTTGGATTAATTCGGTCGGTTTGCGAGGTTTGGGCTTTTGGACAACCATGGAAGTTTTGAGTTTGCAGGTTCGCCAGGCGAAGCCTAGGGAGCAGCAGCGAACCAAGTCAGAAGCAAACACCCTGTCTTCGCTGGCAAGTTCGCCAGGCGAATGAGTGTGGCGAAGGTTCGCCAGGCGAGTGTGCTAGCGAGTGCTAGCGAGTAATTCCAGAATAACTCCCAGTGGTCTTTGCTGGCAAGTTCGCTAGGCGAACGAAGTAGCGAAGGTTCGCCAGAGGCTTCGCCAGGCGAAGGTCAGCGAATGTGACAGCATTTGTTTTATTTTGGTTGGTTCCATCCAATGTTGATGTATTTGATATAATTATGTAGCGTATAGCTTGTGCGCTGTTATATGATGTGTTGTGGATAGCCGTATGGCGTGAATCCTAGATTATGAATCGATAGTGAATATGTGGCCTTTTGGCATATGTGATGCATTGTTTAAATTGATTAAAATGCATAATGAAGGTGATTGAGTTTGTTGTCGTTTGGCCCGATATTTGTAAGTGCACATTGCTTGTATGCGATGGTGGGTGAAGAATGCATGAGAATATATATGGCGAGTACATGTGCATTGTTTGGTAATGTAAGAATGATGTGTGAAATGTGTATATGTTTTGAGTCGTACTCACTGGGGTAGAATGGCAAGATGTCGTTCCTAGTGGAGTAATCACTGGGGTAGAATAACAGGATGTTATTCCGAGTGAGGTATAGTGTCGTGGTTGTATACACCGGGGTAGAATGACTAAGATGTCGTTCCTGGTGGAATAATTGCCGGGGTAGAACAACTGAGATGTTGTTCCTGGTAGGGTATAAGTGATGTACCCATACTCCCAAAAAGGGATTGGTGTTAATTGATGAGTTTTATATGAGCCATATGGCATAAATATCATTGTTGTATGAAGGATGTTGATGTGTATGAATTGTCGAATTGTGAGTTATAAATGTGAATCTAGAATGAAGCGATATGAGATGAATGATGAACATATGTATATATGCATCACATGATATATATATTTATTGTGAACGCATATTGAATATACGTGCTGGTATGTGATGTATGATGATTGTAAATGTGAACCATTTTTGAATAGTGTGAATGAAATGATGAATATATGTATATATTGCGATATGTATATATTGTGAGTGCATAATGAATATATGTGATGAATGTGACGAATGCATGAGTATGTTTGTAAACATGTGTGCATTTCAAGAGTGTCATGAGTCATGTTGCATGTGAAGCATCATGGTATGCATTCTTGTATTGATTGATTCCTCGGTGAATCTGCACAACCTCGTGTTCCCTTGTGGGGTGTGAGCGATGGTTATTTATTGATTCCTCGGTGAATCTGCAGAACCTCGTGTGCCCTTGTGGGGTGTGAGCGATGGTTATTTATTGATTCCTCGGTGAATCTGCAGAACCTCGTATGTTGCGATGGTTATATTTGATTCCGCGTAGAATCTGCAGAACCTCGTGTGCCCATGTGGGGTGTGAGCGATGGTTATTTTTGGTTCTTCAATTGAAACTGCTGAAATGAGTCGGTACCGCATTTGCATCTGCATAGAGTCGTGTGTCGATCTCTATGAGTCACATGTTGTCATCTTTATATGATGTATGGTGAAATAAACATGAATGTAGATGTTTACGTAAATTAGTGATGGAATAAACATGTTGTGTATGTTTATTGAGTTAATGTGAATGTTTATGTGAATTGGTGATGAAATGAACATATTTTGTATGTTTATATGGATAGATTGGGATTATGGATGTACACATGATAAATATGCTTGATGGTTATCCAAATTTGTTTATATGTAAATAGCGATGTATATGAGTGAATCGTGAATGTATGCATGATGGGATGCTTATATATATATATATATATATATATATATATATATATATATATATATATATATATATATATATATATATATATATATATATATATATATATATATATATATATATATATATATATATATATATATATATATATATATATATATATATATATATATATATATATATATATATATATATATATATATATATATATATATATATATATATATATATATATATATATATATATATATATATATATATATATATATATATATATATATATATATATATATATATATATATATATATATATATATATATATATATATATATATATATATATATATATATATATATATATATAAGTATAATATTGTAATGTATGTTAGTGAGTGGTGATGTATTGTGGTAAGAAGTATAATATGGATATTCTATGTTATAGAAATATATTATATGCTTTGTTATTGTGTTAATATGCATTGTGGTGAGAAAAGGTGGAATATATATATTCTGTACTTGTGCGTTTATATATGATTATGTGCATTGATTATTATGGTAATGTTTCTCACCCTTCTGCTGGAATGATGTCCTTTATGACATCGTGCAGGTCTCTTGGAGTTGTAGTGCTAGTTGTTGCGAGGTCTCTGCTGGTGTAGTCGTTTAACATTTTAATTATGTTGGGTCGAGTCATGCTCTGGTTATGTAACACTGGGATCATTGGGTTTATGCCTTAGAGATATATTATGTATTCTAAGTTGTGTTTTAAAGGTATTTGAAATATGTGGTAATGGCCTTTGTGCCTAAGTGTTGATGATTATGTGAGGAACATGAATATTCTGTGAAGGGATTTATGTAAATAAATTGAATCCGCTGCTACATGCAAGATGTAAATTTAATAGCATGACTATCTATTTCAATGTTACATGAGTATGACAGGTGGATGTGGAGATTTGTAAATTGTGTGACGCCCTTTTGTGAAAGCATGTTAATTTACTCTGATTAATTATGTATTTCTGTGTGGGGTTAGAAGGGTGTTACGGTATCAGGTTTCCGAAACAGAAATAAGAATAGAAGTCAGCAGTATCGTCAATAGCAACCTCAGGTTGCAAGCATTACAATTTCAGCAGTACCACCACCACAACAACCACAACAGTAGCAACAAAATTATGCTCCTCGCAGATTCCAAGATCGGAGCAGGGCAGTAAATAGGCATTTTGATGCGCCACCGATGCCATACTCGCAGTTGCTTCAACACTTGAAGCAATTACAATTGATTCAGAAAAGGACGCTTGCTCCTTTGATTGGTGCACCACCTCCTGGATATGATGCCAATGCTAGGTGCGATTTTCATTCCGGTGCTCCCGACCATAACATCGACAATTGTAAAGCATTCAAACATAAGGTGCAAGACCTTATAGACAGCAAAGCCATCAACTTTTCTCATGATACGCCCAATGTTGTGCAGAATCCCATGCCTAATCATGGGGCAGCTGGGGTTAGTGCCATTATTGAGGATGAGGGTTTGAATTTGGTAGCTGATGTTGAAGAGTTGAAGACTCTGTTGAATTTTGTGAAGGATAAACTGTTAAGTGGAGGGGTATTTCCAAGTTGTGATAAAGCTTGTGCCGAGTGTTTGATCCATCCTGAGGGGTGTGAGAGGTTGAAAGGTCATGTTCAGAAGCTGATGAATGATGGTATTCTAAAATTTGACAAAGTTTCGGAAAGCAAGAATGAGAAAATAGGTGATGAAGAAAAGGATGAAGTTGCTACAATTTCGATTCCTTACAAGACAATCACTATTTTTGCGTCGCCAAGGCCGCCCACCATCATAATTACTAAAGCAGGACCCATACCTTACGAGAGCACTAAGGCAATTCCTTGGAATTATGGGGCCGAAGTCTACTGTAATGGTCAAAAGCAGGAACTGAAAGCTTCGACGTTGGATTCTGTTGACAATCTGGTAGGAGCCGGGGGGATAACCCGAAGTGGAAGAGTATTTTCACCTCCCGAAGTGAGTGCTGAGAAATCTGATAAGGGTAAAGGAAAATCTGCGGTCGAAGAGAGTTCTCAGGATGGTGAGAAGGAAACCTTGCTAAAGGATGCGGAAGAGTTTATGCACTTGATCAGGAAGAGTGACTACAAGATTGTAGATCACTTACAACAAACACCGTCAAAGATTTCAATTATGTCATTGTTGTTATGCTCTGAGGTACATAGAAATGCTCTCCTAAGAATCTTGAATACAACATACATGCCACAGGAGATATCTGTGAATCAGCTTGAAGGAGTAGTGGCACATGTAAACGCTAGTAACGGGCTGGGATTTACTGATCTGGATTTGACGCCCAAGGGAAGGAATCATAATCTGGCGCTGCATATCTCCATTGAATGTAGAGGGTATATGTTGTCACACGTGCTGGTGGACACTAGGTCATCACTGAATGTGTTACCCAAGAAAGCTTTAATGAAGCTAGACACCTGAGGAATAATGTGCACCCCAAGTGATTTGGTGGTACGAGCTTTTGATGGGACAAGAAGGTTCGTGTTTGGGGAATTGACTCTTCCAATCCAGGTCGGTCCAAAAGTTTTTTATGCGGTGTTTTATATCATGGATATCCAGCCGACATATAGCTGTCTGCTAGGACGACCTTGGATCCATTCGGCGGGCGTTGTAACGTTAACTCTGCATCAGAAGTTGAAATATATGGTGGGTGGCAGTGTTGTTACTGTTTGTGGGGAAGAAGATATTATGATAAGTCATTTGTCTTCATTCAAATATGTCGAGGTTGGCAGTGAGATTCACGAGACACTATGTCGGGCTTTCGAGACTGTACAGATTAAGGAGAAAAGACCAGCTGTAGGCAAGGTGCCTGAGGTTGTTATGTCGTTGTTTAAAGAAGCACAAGCAATGGTGAAGGCTGGAGCATCTCAGGGTTAGGGCCAAGTTCTGAGCATCCCCAACAAACAAGACAAGTTTGGACTAGGGTAAAGCCCATCCTCCTCTTCACAGAGCATGCCGCGCTACAAGGGACCAGTTCAATTCACCAGCGGTGGGGTGATTTTTGAGCAGATTAATGTTGTATCCGACGAAGAAGGGGATAGCGATTGTGACATGGATGCATGGATTCGGCCATGTATTTTGGGTTAGAGCCTAAACAACTGGACTATCAAGGAAGTCTTCCAAGTGACTAGAGAAGAGTAATGATTTGTTTTCTTGATTATGTGTAGCCCTATGTTCTACCCAGAACATAGCGGTCTTTGTCTGCAGGGCCTAATCTTTTATGTTTGAACATTCGTTAATCAAAGGGCATTTTTCTTGCATTCAAATATTGTGATCTCTGTCTTTCTTGTTTTATTTTTTAACAATAAAATGGAAATGTGGTTTGTGCTTGTTTTCATATCATTTTAAGCATTAAATCATCATCATTGCATGTTTCACATTGCAGATGACACCGCTCCAGAATCATCTATGACTCGCTTTCACTTTGATAATCCGATCTTTCAAGCTGAAGAAGAGATTGAGGAAGACGAAGACCTGCCTGAAAAGCTTGCCAGACTGCTGAAACAGGAAGAGAAAGTCATTCTGCCTCATCAGGAGGAAATTGAAGTCATCAACTTGGGTGCCAAGGAAGCCAGAAAGGAAGTTAGGATAGGGGCTGCATTGCAGAGTGATGTCAAGCAATGATTGGTTGAAATGCTCCGAGAGTATAAGGATATCTTTGCTTGGTCATACGAAGATATGCTCAGTCTTGATATAGATATCGTGGTTCATTGCTTGCCTCTTCGTGAAGAGTGTCCACCTGTCAAGAAGAAGCTCAGAAGAACCAGACTAGACATGGCGGTAAAAATCAAAGAAGAAGTCCAGAAGCAATTGGACGCATGATTTCTCGCCGTGACAAACTACCCTCCGTGGGTCGCTAACATCGTACTTCTGCCTAAGAAGTACGGTAAGGTAAGGATGTGTGTTGACTATAGAGACTTGAACAAAGCGAGCCCGAAAAATGATTTCCCTTTCCCCCACATTGACGTACTTGTTGATAATACCGCACAGTATTCAGTGTTTTCCTTCATGGACGGTTTTTTCAGATATAATCAGATTAAAATGGCGTCGGAGGACATGGAGAAAACAACTTTTATCACACCTTGGGGGACTTTTTGCTATAAGGTAATGCCTTTTGGGTTGAAGAACGCAGGGGAAACCTATCAGCGGGCGACGGTGACTCTCTTTCATGATATGATTCATCATGAGATTGAGGTCTATGTTGATGACATGATTGCGAAGTCACAAACGGAGGAGGAACATCTGGTGAATCTTTTGAAGTTGTTTGAGAGGTTAAGGAAATTCAGGCTGAGGTTGAATCTAAACAAGTGCACTTTTGGTGTACGGTCAGGAAAGTTGATGGGGTTCATTGTCAGTGAAAAAGGAATCGAGGTCGATCCTGCAAAAATAAAAGCAATTCAAGAAATGCCAACGCCGAAAACAAAGAAAGAGGTCCGTGGTTTCTTGGGTAGATTGAACTACATTGCTAGGTTCATATCTCATCTCACAGCCACGTGTGAACCCATGTTCAAATTGTTAAAGAAAGATCAGGCAGTAGTCTGGAATGAAAATTGCCAAAGGGCATTTGAAAAAATAAAAGAATATCTGCAGGAGCCTCCGATACTGATACCTCCAGTGGCTGGAAGACCATTGATAATGTATTTAACGGTTCTTGAGAACTCCATGGGTTGTGTTCTCGGTCAACACGACGAGACGGGAAGAAAAGAGCATGCAATTTACTACTTAAGTAAAAAGTTCAGAGATTGTGAGTCTAGGTACTCAATGTTAGAGAAGACTTGTTGCGCACTTGCTTGGACTTCCAAACACCTTAGGCAATACATGCCAAACCATACAACCATGCTGATTTCGAAGATGGATCCGATTAAGTACGTGTTCGAAAAGCAAGCACTTTCGGGAAGGATTGCCAGGTGGCAGATGGTTTTGACAGAGTACGACATTCAATACGTCTCCCAAAAGGCTATTAAGGGGAGTGTTCTACCTGAATATCTTGCAAAGCAACCGATTGACGATTATCAATTAATGAAGTTTGAATTTCCTAATGAAGATATCATGTTCTTGAAAATGAAAGATTGTGATGAGCCGCTACCTGATGAAGGTCCTGAGAAAAGCTCCCAGTGGAAAATGATCTTTGACGGTGTTGTTAACTCATACGGTAGTGGAATTGGGGCAATTATTACAACTCCCCATGGTTCTCTTATCCCATTCACTGCGAGGTTAACATTTCCCTGCAACAATAATGAAGCTGAATATGAAGCATGTATCATGGGCATTGAAGAAGCGATTGATTTGAGAATCAAAAACCTTGATATCTATGGCAATTCAGCTTTGGTGGTCAATCAGATCAAAGGAAAGTGGGAGACTCGTCAGTCTAACTTGATTCCCTACATGAACTATGCCAGGAGGTTGTTGCCTTTATTTGATAGGGTAGAGTTTCATCATGTGCCCAAAGCGGAGAATCAAATGACAGATGCTTTGGCTACACTATCCTCAATGTACAAGGTGAATTTTTTGAATGATGCTCTGAGAATTGTCATCTCTCTCCTAGATAGGCCAACATTTATGTTTGCAATAGAGGAAGCTTCAGATGGGAAGCCATGGTATTATGATATCTAGAATTTTCTCAAGAACCAAGAGTATCTGCCTGGGGCTTCGGCCCGGGATAAGAAGACCTTGAAGATGTTGGCTGGGAATTTCTATCTGAACCAAGATGGTGTACTCTATCGGAGGAATTTTGACTTAGTGCTGCTAAGATGCATGGATGAAAAAGAAGCGGGTTTGCTTATGGAAGAGTTTCATGAAGGTGCCTTTGGTACCCATGTAGACGAGCATGCCATGTCTCAAAAGCTGTTAAGGGCAGGTTATTATTGGTTGACTATGCAGTCTGATTGCTTCAAGTATGCTAAGAAATACCATAAATGCCAGATTTATGCCGATAAGATTCATGTGCCGCCAAGTCCTTTGAATGTCATGGTGTCTCCTTGGCCCTTTTCCATGTGGGGCATTGAAATGATTAGCAAGATTGAGCCAACTGCATCCAATGGACATCGCTTCATCTTAGTGGCAATTGATTATTTCACTAAGTGGGTTGAAGCAGCTTCCTATGCTAACGTCACCAAGTGGTAGCTCGGTTTATCAAGAAGGACATCATCTGTCATTACGGAGTGCCCGAGAGAATCATGAATAACAATGGTTCAAATTTGAATAACAAGATGATGAAGGAACTGTGCCAGAGTTTCAAGATTGAGCATCACAATTCTTCTCCCTATTGTCCGAAGATGAATGGTGTTGTTGAAGCGGCCAATAAGAATATAAAGAAGATTGTGCAGAAGATGGTTGTGACCTACAAAGATTGGCACGAGATGTTGCCCTTTGCATTACACGGATATCGTACTTCGGTACGTACTTCAACTAGGGTAACTCCTTTCTCGCTAGTGTATGTTATGGAAGCTGTCTTACCATTGGAGGTCGAGATTCCTTCTTTGGGAGTTCTGATTGACGTCAAGCTTGATGAGGCAGAATGGGTGAGAAACAGATTGAATCAACTCAGCCTGATAGACGAGAAGAGGTTAGCGTCCATTGCGTACGGTCGATTGTACCAGAGTAGGATGAAGAAAGCTTTTGATAAGAAGGTGTGTCCTCAGATCTTTCAAGTAGGCGAGTTAGTGTTGAAGAAGATTCTCCCTCCACAGACAGATCACAAGGGCAAATGGACTCCCAATTACGAAGGTCCATATGTCGTAAGAAAAGTCTTCTCTGGAGGAGTCTTGCTATTGTCAACCATGGATGGTGATGATTTCACATCCCTTGTGAATGCGGACTCAGTTAAAAAATACTTTTATTAAAAGAGACCCGCTGGAAAGAAAAAGAATATCTAGGCAAAAATGGGGCATCCCGACGAACCATAAAAAGAATGGATTCGGGCAAAAATGGGGCATCCCGACGAACCATAAAAAGAATGGATTCGGGCAAAAATTAGGGATAAAAATAAAAGATGTAAACCCGCAAAGTTGAAAACCTGAAAAGGCGACTTTGGAAAAAATGGGTATCCCGGTGAATCGAAAACCCACGAGGGTGATTCAGGCAAAAGTTAGGGATTTGAAAAGCAAGTGACTGTAGTCTGCGTGTTGATCTTTAGAGCATAGTGGATTATGGGAGGACCCGAGGGCCATCCATTTCAAATCAGTCTTTTCATAGGACGAAGCATTGGAAAAGCATCAAAGTCATGCGAGTCATAAATGAATCGACACATGGTGGTTGTCTGTACCACATTACTGACATTATGTATATCTTTGTGCATTTCTGTAAATTTTTGCGCAACTTTCTCTTTTCAGGAGTTGCATCTGTTGTAAAATCTGCCTATTGACAGGCCACTTATCAATGAAGTATATACTATTCAGTAAATTGTTGCTTTTTTTTAGCCTTTACTGTTTTGTTTGAGAAAAAATGCCCGATGTTTTTGATAAAACTTTGCATACATAAACTTGTGGGCTTCGCTGATAATCATTAAAACTTTGATTTGCTTGAATGATGTCACGAATGATGACCGAGATAGTTTCTGTGATGCAGGACATCTTGTTTGTTTGTTCGTTTGCAGGTTGTGCGTGTACACCTATCCTCAGCAGATCAAATGTATGTGCTTATTCCCCGGCTGGTCGGGATTGAAGTTCTCTTCACCCGATAAATTTGGGATTATCCCCAGCAGTGGAGCGGATTCAAAGTTCCGTTTCCCCACAGAGTTCAAGTCTTTGGCTCCTATTCCCTCAGAGTCTAGGTCATCGACTCATTCCCTAAGCAGAGGTCGATGTTGTTTTCCTCATTGAGTAATACTCAGCGGAGTTGATGGAGTGTGGTTTTTCTCATCCTTAGCAGAGAGAGTTTGAGACAGATTCCCAGTAGATCTTACTCGTTGACCCCTAGCGGTTTGGATTTAATCTCCAACAGATTGAAATCTACGGCAGAGTAGAGGCTTTCCTCAGCAATTTGCTTTACTCCCCGGTAGAGTCGTGTCCTAGGAGGCCATCCAGGGCTGATTTCCCTAGTATATTGGATTCATTCTCCCCAGCTGAGTCAGGAGAACCCCAGAAGAGTTGTATTCTGGTAAGCCATTCAGGTATTCCAGGTATTCCTTTGGAATACATGGACTAATGACCGGACGATTTTTTTGCTTCTCGTAGGCAAAACAGTTTTACGATCGGACACAATTTTTCCAAAAACAGATTTTTTTACGATTTGGACTATAAGACGCGAATTGGACGAAACCACGAGGAAACTAAGGTCTAGACTCGAGGATACTAACTAACCCTATGACTCTAAAATTGATTAATAACGACAAGAATCCCCGGCAACGGCGCCAATTTGATCCGCGGTCGCTCGCGGATCAAAAACGAGTAATTTTATGAAAATGCAGTACAACGACAGTGACTCGGAATATCGTTCTCACAAGGATTCTTGTAGTGATTAACCAATTACAGTAATGAAATAAAAAGGGGGTTTTTGGTTCGATTAGGGAAGAGTAATTAACAAGAGTAATTTTCGAGATAAGTTGTTATGAAGAAAATTGATTATGAAATAAGTCAATCTACCGATTCGGTTCCTACTATCATTGATTATTATAATATTGATCTTCTAAGTGTCATTCCTATCTGGATGCAAACTCAATGGCAAGCGCAAAAATGTTTGTAAGATTTATGATCCTAATGTCCGAATTAAGCAAACGGGATAAAACTTCATGAATTAAGCAAACATGATTGTTCAGACACACAAACGAATTAAGCAAACGTAAACGTGTTTATGCCTAGGACCATACAATCAACCAAATTAAATCAATAATATCGTGCAATCGAATTAAGCATACAAGAACATAAAATTATTGAACGGAATTAACAAATAGTAATAATATTATAATAATCTCAAGTGTTGGAACCTGAATTACGGTAGACCGACTCAGAGGGATTAGTTCTCCATAGGATTCGTAAAAGCTTCAAGGTTTTTTTCTCGTGAATAGTAGGTAATGTGAACAGTAACACGATTTCTCTTTAAAAAGGAAAATAATGGATCAAAACCCAACTGGGTCAAAAATATAACCCAGGCCCAAAACATCAAAACTAAAATAAAATTCTAATGCTGTAACTTGAAACGGAAATCTGGAATTTTGAGCTCCAAATCTGACTTCGACTCCAACACGAAAGTTGTAGCTCTCTCTCTTAGCTTTCCGGCGATATTTAGAACGCCTCAATCGGATTCCCGGAACTCCAGTTATGATCGTTTCCGTGCAGACTGCTAAAGCTGAAAAATAGTTGCGAAAATTAAATTAAATCAAAAATAAAATAAAATAAGAAAACATGATAAAATATAATAATAAGCAAAATAACATAAAGAAATGCCTAAGTAAAAATGTAGGAGAATGTGCATAAATATGCACTGATCAAATTCCCCCGGACTTGAACTTTTGCACTCCGAGCAAAATTAAATTCAAATAAAACAAAGGAAACTCATTCCAGGCTACAAGACTTCTTCGGTTAAGTTTGCCTCGATAGGTACTAATCTTCAACACTAAGGATATCGTAGGAACACTAACCCACAATTGCGCAGTCATAACCCTCCTGAATATATAAATCAATTCGAATAATGTTATTATGCTAAAGCCTAACTTATTCTTCCTCCTTTTTGCTCTTTCCCATTCAGGCGCAATCACATTAAGCCCGTTATCTCCACACACTCATAGCAAGGCGACCGGTTAGTGACTCTGATCTCTCTTTTTTTTTATTTTGGGGTTCTGGTACTTACGTGGCATAACCCCTTATTGACTCAATTGTAGTTGTGGGGGATCAGACCGTAATCCGCCCTACCAAGTTCAGCACCAGAAACCGCTGAACCAACTAATTATCTTTCTTTTCTTTTCTGTGTTTCTTTTTTTTTCTTTCAACTTTTTCCCTTTTTTTTTTCTTTTTGATCACTCACTTATATTCATCGGCTTCCCTGCGTAGAGTGTGCATGAGATGGTGCTGACTGCTGAAATAAACTACTCAAGAGCTGTCAGAGAATGAAAATTCAAGGCTAAAACATAGAGAGTATTCAAATTAATTTCCACATGCAGGAGACTTACGGTGTTCAAACGATACCGATCTTGCGAATTTTTTTCCCAAGTCTCCGCAAACTACTCTCAAATCAGTCTATAAACCTAGAACTTTTTATTTTTTTATTTTTATTTTTATTTTTATTATAACTGAAAACAAAACAAAACAAAACATAAAGAAAAACAAATGTAAATGTTTCCCTCCCCCAGACTTAAAACGAGCATTGCCCTCAATGAAAGGACATAATGATAAAAGTAGAGAGAAGGAAAGAACAACTCCCTGATTAAGTTGCAGTGTAATTAGGCGCTTCTAGAGAAAGCTCCTCTATACCGACATCTTCAGGCACCGAACCTCCATAGAATAACTTAAGACGCTGCCCGTTGACCTTGAAGACTTTGTCAGTACCTGTACTTTTAATTTCTACTGCACCATGAGGGAAAACATTAGTAACAACGAAGGGGCCAATCCATTTGGATCGAAGTTTCCCAGCCATAAGCTTAAGGCGGGAATTAAACAATAAAACCTGTTGGCCCACAGAAAACTCTTTCCTAGAAATCATTTTATCATGGAAGTGCTTAGTTTTTTCTTTATAAATCCTAGAGCTTTCATAAGCCTCTAATCTAAGCTCTTCCAACTGTTGTAATTGGAGTTTTCTTTCAATACCTGCTTGTTGCATCTCCAAATTACAACTTTTCACCGCCCAATAAGCACGGTGTTCTATCTCAACAGGAAGATGACATGCCTTACCAAAAACAAGTCGATACGGAGACATCCCAATGGGTGTCTTGAAAGTTGTTCTTTGAGCCCAAAGTGCGTCTTCTAGACGACGGCTCCAATCCTTCCTGTTTGGTTGCACCATTTTTTCTAAGACCTGTTTGATCTCCCTGTTTGAGATCTCAGCTTGCCCATTAGTTTGTGGGTGATATGCAGTAGAGACTCTATGCACAACTCCATACTTTCGGAGCAAAGCTTCCATGGTGCGGTTACAGAAATGAGTGCCTTGGTCACTGATGATGGCTCGCGGTATTCCAAACCTGCAAAAAATATTAGACCGGACAAAATCTGCAACAACTCTAGAATCATTAGTCCTAGTGGGGATAGCTTCCACCCACTTTGAAACATAATCAACAGCAAGTAAAATGTAAAGGAAACCAAATGATACAGGAAAGGGACCCATGAAGTCAATTCCCCATACATCAAATACCTCACAGAAAAGCATAGGTTGTTGAGGCATTTCACTCTTGCGAGTGATGCTTGTTCCTGCTATCTGGCACTCTTTACAAGTGCGGTAAGTCTCATAAGCATCTTTAAAAATAGTTGGCCAATAGAAACCTGAATCAAGAATTTTTCGTGCGGTTCTTTGAGGGCCAAAGTGTCCTCCGACTTGAGATGCATGAGAAAATTTTAAAATGGATTCAATCTCATAGTCGGGAACACATCTTCTAATTACCTGATCACTACCAAACTTCCACAGATATGGATCATCCCAAACATAATATTTGGCATCGCTTTTGAGTTTATGAATTTGTGATCTGGATGCACCTGTAGGAAAAACACCAGCAACAAGATAATTAACAATATCAGCAAACCAAGGTGTAATACCATGTAAAACTAAAAGCTGCTCATCAGGAAAGTCATCCTGAATGGGAAAAAGATCTTCATCTCTCTCTATCCTGCTCAAATGGTCAGCCACTAAGTTCTCAGCTCCACTTTTGTCTTTAATCTCTACATTAAACTCTTGGAGCAACAACATCCACCGAATCAATCTCGGTTTTGCATCCGGCTTCTTCAACAGGTACTTTAAAGCTGCATGGTCAGTAAAAACAACAACCTTGGAACCTAGCAAATAAGATCTGAATTATCAAGAGCAAAAACAATAGCTAGAAGTTCCTTTTCAGTGGTGGTGTAATTGGACTGTGCAGAATCTAAAGTCCTAGAAGCATAATAAATAACATGGACAGCCCTGTCAACTCTTTGTGCAAGGACAGCCCCAACAGCATAATTCGAAGCGTCACACATAAGCTCAAAAGGGAGGGTCCAGTCAGGGGGCTGGATTATGGGAGCGGAGGTCAATGCTTTCTTCAAGAAGTCAAACGCCTGTTTGCATTTGTCATCAAAGTGGAAGGTGACGTCATTCTTTAACAAGTTTGACAGTGGAAGAGCTATCTTGCTGAAATCTTTGATGAAACGCCTGTAAAAACCTGCATGACCAAGAAAAGAACGAATCTCGCGAATGCAAGACGGGTAAGGTAGTGTAGAAATTACATCAATCTTAGCAGGGTCTACAGAAATTCCTTTTTCAGAAATTATGTGACCAAGAACAATTCCCTGCTCAACCATAAAATGACATTTTTCATAATTTAAAACAAGGTTAGTTTCTATGCATCTTTGTAAAATCAAGCTTAAACTGCTCAAGCATGCATCAAAAGAAGAACCATAAACAGTAAAGTCGTCCATAAAGACTTCCATGCAATTTTCAATAAAATCAGAAAAAATACTAAGCATACAACGCTGGAAGGTTCCAGGAGCATTGCAAAGACCAAAAGGCATCCGCCTATAAGCAAAAGTACCGAAGGGACAAGTAAAAGTTGTCTTCTCTTGGTCTTCCGGTGCAATATGAATCTGAAAGTAACCTGAAAAACCATCAAGAAAACAATAATGTGATTTACCAGCTAGCCGTTCAAGCATTTGGTCAATGAACGGTAAAGGAAAATGATCCTTTCTAGTAGCCTGGTTTAGTCTCCTATAATCGATACAAACTCTCCAGCTATTTTGCACTCTAGTGGGAACAAGTTCATTCTTTTCATTTTTTACAACCGTAAGTCCAGATTTCTTAGGTACAACTTGCACTGGGCTCACCCACTTACTGTCAGAGATAGGATAAATGATACCTGCTTGCAAGAGTTTGGTTACCTCTTTCTTTACAACATCGAGAATCAAAGGATTAAGCCTCCTTTGGGGCTGCCTTACGGTTTTCGCACCATCCTCAAGTAGGATCCTGTGCATACACATGGAAGGACTAATTCCTGGAAGGTCAGCTAGTGTCCACCCAATTGCCTTCTTGTGCTTCTTCAGAACCTGCAAAAGTTTGTTTTCTTGCTCGAAGTCAAGGTTAGAAGCAATAATAACAGGGAGTTTTTCGTTACTCTCCAAATAGGCGTATTTCAGGTTCTCAGGGAGCTCTTTTAGCTCTAAGAACGGGGGCTGCTCGATGGATGTGACACTTGGGGCAGCAGGAATGTCAAGAGCATCAGCTACAAAAACAGATTCATCGGCGACATCTTCACCTGTAGGAAATACGTCAGCCTGCAGGGCAACATCAATCTCAGCACACACAACACACAAGTTAGTGTCAGTACAATCTGAACATGAATAAACATCATCAAAACTAGATGGAAAATCAAGAGAAAATAATTCAGAGAAAGTGTCATCAACTAATTCAGAAATCAACTCAATACGAAAAACGGAGTGCTCCTCCAAAGGATGTTTCATGGCATCAAAGATGTTAAACTTTGCGACAATGTCGCCAAACTCCATGGACATGCTTCCGTCATCAACATCAATTTTTGTTTTTGTTGTTTTCATAAACGGTCTTCCTAAAATGATGGGAGCCCTGCTGGACTTTGTTTCTCCCTCCATGTCAAGAATGTAAAAATCTGCAGGAAAAATCAAATCGTTAACTTGAACAAGGACATCTTCGACTATGCCGGCGGGGCGGGTGTTACTCCTGTTCGCCAACTGAATGATTAAACCTGTAGGCTGCAAAGGACCAAGACAAAGGTTATTATAAACAGAAGTAGGCATAACATTAATGCTCGCTCCTAAGTCAAGCATGCAGTCATCAAATTTACTATTTCCGATGGTACAAGGGATAGCAAAAGTTCCCGGGTCCTTGCACTTTTGTGGCAAGGCCGGAATAGTGAGGGCTGAAACATTTCCTTCGCTTGTGAATTTTTCAGATGAAGGTTTGGGCTGAATGAAGGAAGAAATATTTCTTCCCAAATTAACTCTCTCACTTCCCTTCATCTTCCTCTTGTTGGTGCACAAATCCTTCAGAAACTTAGCATACTTAGGAACCTGCTTAATCACATCAAGTAACGGAATGTTTACCGCAACTTTTCGGAAAACATCTAATATCTCTCTTTCTTTGTCTCCCTCATCAATACTCTTATTTTTCAGAACTCTATGCGGGAAGGGGACAGGTGGTACGTACTCTTTTTCTTTATTTTTTTCAGTTTCGACCACAACAGGAGGAGAAGAAAGTTCAGCAGACGATTCAGAAGTAGGAAGTTCAGAAGTAGCCTCAATAATAATTTTTTTATTTTTTCAGGGGATGGTTCTGTAACTTTTCCGGATCTTAAAACTATTGCACTTACATTAGCATTGGGACCATTTGGATTGACAATTGTTTGGGCTGGAAGTTGGTTCGAACCTTGGGCTTGCATGTTATTCATTTGAGTAGCAAGCTGTCCCATCTGCGTGTTCAAGTTCTGGATGCTAGCATCGGTTCTTTGTTGGAACTCAAGGTTGTTGACGGCCATTTGCTTAACTAGTTCCTCTAAGGAAGGTCCGGAAGGTGCAGGGGAAGCCGCCTGAGGTGGATTATTTTGTTGGCTGGTATGTGGGTTTCCATATCGAAGGTTGGGATGGTTCCTCCAATTCGGGTGATACTTATTTGTGGACAGGTCGGGAATGTTGTATCGGTTCTGGTTTTGACCTTGATTGTAGAGGGCTGCAGCATAAGCTAGGGGTAATTCAGTAGGCTTATCATCTTGCAAAATAGGGCATGTATCAGTAGGATGATCAGAAGAGGTACAAATACCACATAACCTTGGCGGTGTTTGAAGTTGTTGGGTTGCTTGAGCCTTACCTACGACTATCATCTGCTGCACTAAATCTTTCAGCTCATTCATTCTATTTTCGAAAGCCTTGTCGGAGTGAGAAACATGGGAGGATACATGAATTTCGTTCACACCCTTTATTTGGACAGAATTATTTCTTGTTGAAAACTGTTGGGAATTTAGTGACATATTTTCAATTAAGGCCTTGGCAGCGGCTGGAGTTTTATCAACAAGTGCTCCACCGCTAGCAGCATCAAGAATGTTCCTATCCATCGGTAACAACCCATCATAAAAGTACTGAATGAGTAGTTGCTCGGTGATCTGGTGTTGAGGGCAGCTGGATACCAAATGTTTGAATCTCTCCCAATACTCGGTCAAAGACTCATTACCCTGTCGAATACCACATATCTCTTTTCTTATCGAGGCAGCTCTAGAGGCAGGAAAGTATCTCTCAAGGAACACTTTTTTCAGAGCATTCCAGTTTGCAATTGAATTTGGCTCGAGGGAATATATCCAATCCTTTGCTGCACCCTGCAATGAAAAAGGAAAAGCTCGAAGTTTGATATGATCTTCAGTGATCCCTTCAGGCTTCAATGGCGTAGAACACACCACTTGAAATTCTTTCAGATGTTTGTGAGGATCTTCACCTGCAAGACCACTAAACTTGGGCAACAAATGGATTAAACCTGATTTTAACTCAAAAGGAACAACATCAGCAGCATATTCAATACACAAACCGTTGTAATTCACATCAGGTGCAGCTAATTGTCTTAGAGTTCTATTATCAGCCATATTGATATCAAGTTCAGACTCAGATATGTGTGGTGAACTAGTGGTAGCCTGGACTGCTCTACGTCGTGTGTGCAAAGTTCTCTCTACTTCAGGATCAAAAGCAACAATATCAGAACAAGATGACCTAGTTGCCAGGACTAATGCACAGCAATGCAGGGACAATACTCAAAATGCCAACAATGTCCCTAAAAGTCAAAAAAACAAACACAAAGAAGCAAATCGATCAAAATAAATCCATAAAAATTAACTAACACCATAATTGGTCTAATGGCTTAAAAATATAATTATGAGAATTTTTTCGATTTTTTTCGACTCAATGAAAACAGTAAAAAATTCATTAAAAATAGAAAAAAGGATTTTTTGGCGATTCTGAGGGTGGATTCCAAGTATTCCTTTGGAATACATGGACTAATGACCGGACGATTTTTTTGCTTCTCGTAGGCAAAACAGTTTTACGATCGGACACAATTTTTCCAAAAACAGATTTTTTTACGATTTGGACTATAAGACGCGAATTGGACGAAACCACGAGGAAACTAAGGTCTAGACTCGAGGATACTAACTAACCCTATGACTCTAAAATTGATTAATAACGACAAGAATCCCCGGCAACGGCGCCAATTTGATCCGCGGTCGCTCGCGGATCAAAAACGAGTAATTTTATGAAAATGCAGTACAGCGACAGTGACTCGGAATATCGTTCTCACAAGGATTCTTGTAGTGATTAACCAATTACAGTAATGAAATAAAAAGGGGGTTTTTGGTTCGATTAGGGAAGAGTAATTAACAAGAGTAATTTTCGAGATAAGTTGTTATGAAGAAAATTGATTATGAAATAAGTCAATCTACCGATTCGGTTCCTACTATCATTGATTATTATAATATTGATCTTCTAAGTATCATTCCTATCTGGATGCAAACTCAATGGCAAGCGCAAAAATGTTTGTAAGATTTATGATCCTAATGTCCGAATTAAGCAAACGGGATAAAACTTCATGAATTAAGCAAACATGATTGTTCAGACACACAAACGAATTAAGCAAACGTAAACGTGTCTATGCCTAGGACCATACAATCAACCAAATTAAATCAATAATATCGTGCAATCGAATTAAGCATACAAGAACATAAAATTATTGAACGGAATTAACAAATAGTAATAATATTATAATAATCTCAAGTGTTGGAACCTGAATTACGGTAGACCGACTCAGAGGGATTAGTTCTCCATAGGATTCGTAAAAGCTTCAAGGTTTTTTTCTCGTGAATAGTAGGTAATGTGAACAGTAACACGATTTCTCTTTAAAAAGGAAAATAATGGATCAAAACCCAACTGGGTCAAAAATATAACCCAGGCCCAAAACATCAAAACTAAAATAAAATTCTAATGCTGTAACTTGAAACGGAAATCTGGAATTTTGAGCTCCGAATCTGACTTCGACTCCAACACGAAAGTTGTAGCTCTCTCTCTTAGCTTTCCGGCGATATTTAGAACGCCTCAATCGGATTCCCGGAACTCCAGTTATGATCGTTTCCGTGCAGACTGCTAAAGCTGAAAAATAGTTGCGAAAATTAAATTAAATCAAAAATAAAATAAAATAAGAAAACATGATAAAATATAATAATAAGCAAAATAGCATAAAGAAATGCCTAAGTAAAAATGTAGGAGAATGTGCATAAATATGCACTGATCAGGCCATCCAGGGCTGATTTCCCTAGTATATTGGATTCATTCTCCCCAGCTGAGTCAGGAGAACCCCAGAAGAGTTGTATTCTGGTAAGCCATTCAGGGCACTTTCCTCAGTAGAGTTTGCGTTGATCCCTAGTAGAGTGGATTTTTATTCTCGTCAGAGAAGTATTACCCAGGAGAGTTCTTTTCTTGGAGGCCATCCAGGGCTTGTTGTTCCCAGCACAAGTCCAATCGTAATTGGCATATCTTATCTTTCCCTGGCAAGGTTGCTCTCTTCAGCATTTATTTTGCTGAGGTGGTTCCTTTGCATTGCATTGTGCATAACATCTTCCTAAATGCATAGCACTTCCATTTCATATGGAGCATTACGCCGTATTCAAACATATGCATTTAAAGCATAAGCCAGGTGGTTACCTCTTATTTTTAGGTGTGTCTACAGCAGACAACGATGTTTTCTCGAGCCAATGTGGTATTCAGACCCTGGTACGTATTGTTTTTCTTCATCCTGTAGGGTATTCAGACCTCCAGCAAGAGTTTTGACAGATGTGTTCATCTTATCATTCTCCCCAACAGAGTTTGCTTTCCCCAGCGGAGTTCCCTTTTAGATTATGAATCGGTAGGTTCTCCTCTCAACTTCGGGTTGAGCCGGCCTTCGGGTTCGATGCCTGCTGGTTAGCAGATGTTCTCAACTTCATGTTGATCCGGCCTTCGGGTTCGATGCCCGCTGGTTAGCAGATGTTCTCAACTTCGTGTTGAGCCAGCCTTCGGGTTCGATGCTCGCTTTTATTTAGCGAATGCCTGCTGCTTAGCAGATGTTTTCAACTTCGTGTTGATCCGGCCTTCGGGTTCGATGCCTGCTGGTTAGCATATGTTCTCAACTTCGTGTTGATCCGACCTTTGGGTTCGATGCCTGTGGGTTAGCAGATGTTCTCAACTTCGTATTAAGTCGGCCTCTGGGTTCGATGCCTATTTTTTTCAACAGATGCCTGATGGAGAAATCAGATGTCCTTTTGGACTTGGTGTCATTGCCTATGCGTTAGCAGATGTTTCTTCCGACTGCGTGTCGAGGCTTGTTGATTGGTAATCAGTTAGCTTGTTGCTGTTACAACTATCGGATACAGTTATTTTTGGAGATCTTGTTCCCAATAACAAGTTTGCAGTTTTTTTTTGCGGTTTGCAAATTTATGGGTTCTTTGGTATTCAACCGTCTTTTACCTTGATTGCTTGAAAGTCATCCGCTTTTCACCCATTCAGGTCCAAGTCGTTTGAATAGGGGCAACTGTTGTACCCCAAAATTTGACCAACCTTTTTCTTTACTCGGCTTATGTTTCATTTCATTTTAGCATTTGTATAACATTGTTCTTAATAGGGGATCAAGAGAGGTATGCCATTCAAGAGGAGAATCTCATTTGATATCAAGCTCAAGCAAAAGTGTTCACAATTACCAAGAAGTTGTCAAGGCTCCTTGGAGGAAGGATTGATGTATGTTGCTTGTCTACTATCTTAGGGAGGTCAATAGAAGATCATCAGGGGTCCATAAGATCATTGTTATGGATAAGGTGTGTTTGATAAGTTCATTGAGTGCTTTGTAAGCTATTATGGAGCTTGTCTAGGCTTTCATTTCATTTGCAAGAGGCCACAGTCAAAGGATGTGAATCTAGGGTTTCATCTGGTCAACTCAGGGTCAACTGAGGACTTGAGGGAGTTTGAGACTTGGTTTTAAGTTATTGAAGCTATGGGAAGTTATGTTGAGACATCTAGAATGTCATGTCAAGCTCAAATAAAAAAGAATCAAGAGTTCAAGAAGTTACTAAATTAGGGTTTCAGAGGATTTCAGTGTAAAATCCCCTTCTTTAGTGCCCAACTTCAAGGACAATTTACCTCATAATACAAGTTGAGTCTCACTTTCATGCAAACATGATATTATAGGGCATGTTCTAAGCTTTCTTTTGAGTACTAGAACTCATCCATTGGGTTTGTGAAACTCAAGTTATGATGCCATCAAGTTAGAGGTCTCAGATGAACTTATTTTTGGTCAACCAAAAGTCAACTCACTTCCAAGGCACTTTTGACCTAGAATCAAGTTTCTCCTCAACTTCAAGTGAACATGAAAGTTGTTCCTTATGGGCTTAGCTTTCCAAAAAGTCTTAGAAGTCCTTGATATCATTTGTGGAACTCAAGTTATGGACCTTACAAGGCAAGGGTATTTTGGGAAAGTTTGATTATAGGTCATTTGTTACATAGGTCATTTTCATGCACTTGTGTACCTCAAATGAATTTTCAACCAACATGGAATTTGCTCCTAGAGACATTGTTTACACCTTAGAACTCAAGGATCATGTGAATTATGGATGGTTATGGACATGTGGGAGAATTTTCAAGTGAAAAATGAACTTTGAAGTATGACTTGAATTCAATACATTATAGGTCATGTTTATGTCTCATTTTAATTTAATTCACTTCATATTACACTCATAAGCAAGTTGGCAAAATTTATTTTGGTACAAGAAGGCAAAAACACGTGAAAACTCAAGTTTCTTCACAAGTAAGTTTCAAGTTCAATCTTGCAAATTGGATCAAACCAAAGGCCCAAATCCATTCCATTGCCAAATTGAACTCGCATGCTGCAGATTGGAGGGGTTTTCATGAGTGAAGAAGAGCATTTCACGTGTGCATGAAAAACTTTCTTATTTTGGGAATTTTTTCAAATAATCAAATTAAGGCTTCATGGGCCTTCCAAATCATCTGAGATCCATCATATATAAGTTCTAAGTTTGCCCTAAGAGCTCAGAAGGTACATTTGGAGTTGGAGAGAGCAGCTTCAGATTCAAAATTCTCAAGCAAATTTCAAATTCGAATTTCATTGTTCTTCACAAATCAAGTTCAATTGAAGCTCAATTCCTCTTCCTTGAAGCATTTGGAGTGGATATGGAGCAAGAGAAGCAAGCTTACACACATTTGAAGCACCAACGAAGTGTCTCCGTTCAGTAAGTTTCCAATCCACATTTCTCTCATTCTAGACCATGATTTAGGTTCATACTGGTTGCATCTGAAGCCCTATGTTGAGTAGGCCATGTTTGATTACTTGTTGATCATGTTTAACCATGTTTTCAGTTGTGCATCTCAAACTTTGGATCTTCGATTCTCTTAATTTACAAGTGTTTTCAATGTTTGGACCTTGGATTCATGATCCTTGTAGTGTCAGCTTTCAAATGGTACCAGGATTGGCCATTTTTGTGGAGAGTTTTGAACTGAGCTCCGGTGAGCTCACCGGAGAAGACGACTGGAGCTAGGGCTCTGGCGTCTGGTTCATTTCTAGGCCAGTCTGATGTGGCTTGCATTTGACCTTTTGACCTGCGTGCGTGTTTGTTCTTGATTCGCTTGACTTGCTTGCGTGTAGCCTTTGACTCCAGGTAGGATTAATGAAATGCAGAGTTTCATTAATCTGAAGTTTGTCTAGTGGATTGGGCCCAGAGTGCTATGCAAACCCCCTCTTTTCAGCCCAGTTTTCATTTCAATGTGATCCCTTTGCTTTTCTGAATTGCTTATGCACCTCCACTTTATGTTCATTTTATTTTCTTTTATTTCTTTTTTCTGTTTTGTTTTACTTTATTAAAAATACTTACAATAATCAAAAAATTCCCAAAACAAATTTTCAAACACTTTAAAGTCTTAATTAATTTTCCATAATTTTTAATTTTGATTTTCTTTTATTTTGCAATTTAATTTTAACTTTGCAATTGGAAGTGTTTTTAATATTGTTTTCACCTGATCATTCTTGTTTGATGTACCATTTGCAATCACCAATGAATGAAGTTTCCTCTCCTTCTTGAGGATGGATTGAGGTACCTTTGAGGCTGATTTTGGTCAAGGTTTGATCAATTTTTGTTTGACTTTGTGTTACTTTTGTTTGATCCTCGATAATAATTTCATAAGGTGGAGCACCCTAGTTGATCAAATCATTTGGTGATGCCTTGATTGGAATTTGGTTTGGATGTTTTGGCCTCTAGTTGCCAACATGGTTAGGTGCATTGTGCATTTTATTTGAGATTCATTTAATAATTCTCCTATTTTTGGTGAACCTTGCAAGTCAAGTCACCCTAGTTGAAGTTCATATAAACTAGTTGACCTAGTTCCTTTGGGAGATGACCTTGATGGATCCCATGTGCATCCTATGCTTCTTGATTCACATTCTTGACATGTTTAGGATGCTGGTTTTAATTTTCTAGTTCATACATTTGTGTAGTTTGTGTTGCAAGTTACATTAAAGTTAGGCCTTCCACTTGTGTTTAGGTGTTGAATGTGGTTTGAACTTTGGTTCTTTCCTTTTACCTAGCTTGTAACTGGTTTATGCTTTGTTTCTCCTCTTGTTTGTGAGCTCTCTTCTCATGTTCTAACTTCTGTCCCTTGGGTTGTGGTACTCATTCAAAGTGATTTAGTTTGATTGATCACACTTTGAGTTTGCTTTGAATGAGAAACCACTTTGAGAACATGTTTGTGTTTTCTTTTTCCATGATCAATTTGATGCATTTGGTTGAGATATTTCTCATGTTGCTTGCTGTCCAAGCCTATTCTCCCATCTTCATTTTGATCATGGATTCTTCTTTAAGCTTTGGTGTTTACCTTTTGAGATTAGTGATTGATGCATGAATGGTTGTAGGAGTTGTAACTTCTCCCATTTCATCTCACTTTCTCTTTGACTTGTTTAAGTCACTTTGTTCTCATCTTTGTTTGCTTTTCATCTCTTGCATCTTGCATATCATGTTTGCATATTCTCTTGACTTGTTTAAGTCATCTTTATACCTTTCTTGCATTTCATTTTGTGATTGATTTATCTTGTATTTACTTGGTTTCTTTGCCATGATCCCTAAGGATTCCTAGTCCTGTTTGTTTAAGGTGGGAGTATGAGAGACATTAAGTGTTCAATCCAAGCATGATAACATTAGGATAGTCTTTTCCCCTCTTAATCTCAATCATAGGAGCATCTTGCATGATAACATTAGGGTTGATTAGTTTCCCCTTAGAGTTTGTGTCTTCTCTTCTCATCTCAAAACTTCTTCAAGACATCTAATAAAGGATAATAAATGTTGTACGCTACGAGCATTAAGTATTTGGGAAATGATGGTTGGAAGGCTTCCTCTCAACTGTCTAGAGTGTTTAGCATATGCCCTTTGGGCAATATGTGATGCATTCACTCTCATGTCATAGTCTTTAGTGCAACATGAATTACAAACATAATTGAATTCACTTCTTCTTCTTAAAAGACTCAAAAACAAACATCAAACCTTTTTATCCTTCGGGATTGTTTGGAAAATCATTTTCATAAAGAGTGTGTTAACTCATGGTTCTACCGCAAACAGGTAACGCCTAAGTCTCCAATGGTCGAGCAACAATTCACCTAACTATTAGAACAGAGGTTTAACCCTACTCAGTTAAAACACTTGAACCAATCAGTGGTCGTGTCAGCCCGAACTACGTTTGCTCTGATTTCTCGCACCAGACGAGGATACGTAGGCACAAGACGGTGATGTCTTGGAGAGCAACCATTTATTGAGGCATGTTCAGCTTTTATCTCAAAATTGAAATACAAGCTGTGAAAAAACACACAAACCATAACACATGTACTACATTTCAGCTATTTCCTAAACCGCGAAGTGAACAACATTACGTGAGCTCAGTCAAGCCTCAAAGCACCGTCCATTCCCGCGTACCTTGCCAAGCCGTTGCGGACACCACATGAAGTCAATGATTCACAATAACTCACTGTGCAATGTTGACTTGCAGTACAACGAAGTGAAAAGCCATGGCAACACACAATAATATGTCTCAGTATACACCAACCTCATGCTTTCACAAAACCATCACGTACTTACCGCAAATTGTCGGGTCACATAATCATCAATGCATCATGAGAATCACACCAATGTTCCGCAACCCTGCTACATCCACCACAATGTTCCAGTACACAAACAGTAAGCCATATAAACCATTGCTCCATGATAGTCATTACTCCAAACCTTGATGAGGCTCCACACGAGCCAAGTTCAGCCACGTTCGTACACTCTAATTCAGCAGCATGATGAATACCTCAAAAAAATTCACCTCACAATTTGAAAATGGTACGCACAAAACGATTTTCCCACAACCACAACCTGCACATAAAAAAATCAGCAACAACACACCCACAATGCACAAGAACGCCTTGAGTCCGACCATGAGTTGTACATTGCCAAACTTTACCTCACACCACAACCTGTAACTTGCGAACCATCACCTGCACAACCATTACATAATACAAGCTCGGTCCTGCAACGTATCAACCGACGTCCTACAACAATAACAAAAACAAAACAAGCCATGAAAGGCAGCAGCAAAATCACAACAACAGCATGCCGATAAACATTCCATATCAGGTCAACCAACTTGCCTTTTATCATCGCATCATCCCGTAACGCAACGCAATCCAACTCCTCAACCAAACCTGCGACATGTCGTACAAATCCACAGTTTTCCATGAGTCATTGCCAAGACAACAAACTCCAACACAATAAGTACTGGCAGCATATACAATTGACCCTACCTGGAATTCGCAGTAGCAACCCGCACCAACCTACAACGCATATCACCCTACCAATTTTCGAATAAAAAACGTGAGCAACCATTATGCAATGAAAGTGGATTTCACATAACAAACTTAAGCCACAACCTCATTTTCACAAAATAACAAGACTAACCTGCAGCCCACACAACAGTGGACGACTCACGCAGCACAATACCCAACTCTCGAACGTTGCGGGTAGAAACGAAAAGCAAAAACATCATCACAGCAATAATAATAAACTTTTTCCTAAACCTTCAACAGATGTCTTGTGTACCATATACGACCCATCTCCAAAAACTACAACAGCTTTAATCACGCACTACTCTAATTTCTCCCGTTTGCGACCTACACAACCACCCTTCAGCAAAACTATTACAAGACCCCACAATTTGCAAATCTGGCAGAAACGACAAACCTGTGAAGATGCACAACGACTCGCCCTACAGCGTTGTCACATACAACTCGCGAGGTCGTACAATTTCATACTCACAGCACACCAATCATTTCCAGTTTTACCCTTTATTTCTCCAACAAATGGACATCACTACTTCATAAAAAGGGGAACCCATTCTTCTTTCTTTAACTTTCAATGAACAAACCTTCATACCCCAACATTCTTCAAAATTTCACCCTTCTTCTTCGTAAAACAACAGCAAACCTTCAAGCCCATAAAATCTTGCATCCCAACAAACTTCAGAAAACCCAAACCTTCAAATGACACCCATTCCCAAATCGAAAAACCCACATCATAAAACCTCAAACTCACAACCATAACGAACCACCACCCATAGATCTTTCAACCCCTTCCACCATTAAACACTTTTTTTTATCAGAAACAGATGAAAGAAATGGAGATGAGCTTGGAAGCATAAAGAAAAGAATCAAACAAGGTTGAGGACGTCCGGATTCACGGAGGGGTTCATAATTTGCTCTATTTTTTTCTAATGGGTTGTTTATGTTGTTGGCTGTTCTTCTTCATTGTTTGACCGCGCGTGTGTGTTGAGAGAGAAAGCTTCAATTTAGGAGAAACCGAGGGTTGTGAGGTTTGGGCTTTGTTAAGCCCGTTTAATTTCTTCTTCTTTAAAATATCATTACGTGCTAACCACTCTTCTTCCTCTCTTCCGGCTGTCTTTGTTGAGAGTGGGTGATAGGCTTGAGGCCCATGTGATCCCACTAATCCTACAGCTCATTATACTCTGATACACCTCCTCTTTTCTTTTTTTTAAAAATGCAATATAAATTAGTTTTTGTAAATAGTTTTGTTTTCTAAAATAGCTTTTGTTAAAAATTGTTAATATTTTTTATTATTTTCTAATTTCATCTTTTAGAACTTTAATTTATATATTTTAGAGATTAGATTTGATTTTTATTTATCATTGAGCATTTTATTCCACTTTCCCTCTTTTTTGGTCGATGACGAGACTTCTATTGTTTTTCTGTCAAATTATTGATGAGAAACGATAGATCTGAGATCACTTTTCTTTCTCTCTTCTATTTCCGACCTCATTTCAATTTTTATTTCATTTTCACCATTTTTGGGTCAATGAAGAATATTTACAAATTATTATCGGTCAAACTATTGATAGATGATAATTTATTCGAGACTAATTTCATTTTCTATTTCATTTTCTTCTTCATTTTCATTTTATTTAACTTCCTCGATCTATGAAGTC
This sequence comes from Lathyrus sativus, assembly GCA_963859935.3. Lineage (NCBI taxonomy): Eukaryota > Viridiplantae > Streptophyta > Magnoliopsida > Fabales > Fabaceae > Lathyrus > Lathyrus sativus. Next base: position 145,121,735 of record OZ012739.1, on the reverse strand, counting down.
TTTTATTCGTAAGCATCGTGTATCGAAGTCGATAACCTTCTCGATTTTAAATCTATGGAAAATGACCATTTGGGTCATTTTCTTTACTTTTGGATCGTGATAGGCTACCTTTGATTAATCGACATAATGTTTGCGATTAAGACGAGATCCACCATCTTTTGTCCGTGCGACACGATTAAATTGGAGAATGATTCTCAATATCATTTCTCTATCTTGTTCATAGCACAAATATCAATTTACGCGTCCTTCTATAGACCGACTTTCATTATAAGTTGAGCTACGATGCTTTAGTGTTACATTTGCCCCGATTCAATTCCTAACTAAACTAACCACTAACTTTAATTTTGGTCAAATATCAACTGTTTTATTTTTCTGTCAAATATTATTGTGAATATTATTTTGTTATATTATCTTGTATATTATTCATTTTGCTCATATCATATTCATCATTCTAATTCATCCACATTCGGAAACATGTAATAATTATGGAAACGCTAAAAGCCAAATTGGTGGATTGTTGGATCATTGGTCATTTGCAGGAACCCTAATATGGAGTCGTGTCCGACTTTGCTCAAGGCGTAGTTTAGGACACATTGCACACACACGACTTTCTCTTGGGCTACTTGACAATGAGACCCTTTTTTTCGTGCAATCTCGTGTAACTTACATGTACCACTCTTCCATTCCGATGTATATTTCGTATTTCTTTTATTATAGTCATCTTCTAGGAGCACCCATAGGGACTAGCGTAGATCAAACTATTTTCAAACTAATTCTCGATACGTCATCGAGCCATTTTCAAACACTCGTGTAAGTCGAGTGCTCATACGCATTCACCATCAACCTATTGCACACACTTCACCGTGGTTTCTATATTGGGGGCACCCTTAGGGACTAGTATCGTTTCTCATAACTTGACCCTTGATGCGTAAGTCAAGTCGGTTCTGCTTCTCAAACTATTTCCATTCCCACACGTTTTGCACGCGATAATGAGTCAAACCCTTGATCCAATGTCAAGCGGATTTTCATAACAAAATATCTATCAATTAATAACTATTTAATTCTTTTCAAGGTGTAAAGAGTGGGTTCAAGTCTTTCATCTTGCTTTCGATTGATGCCTTTAAATAACATTAACAACTCGACAACATTCAACCATCTTCCAATTACTCATCCTTTCAGATACCACTCAAACAACTTTCTTTCCGCGATGAAAAAGAGAGAGTTCCAAGTCTTTGGTTCGCTCTCTCGATTACTTGGGTCCGAGAAGTCTTTCTTAAGCTTCGAGTAATTGTCATTCGATTCCCACCACTTATTCAAACACCATTCACACACCACTTTCTTTTCATGATGAAAAAGATAAAGTTCCAAGTCTTTGGTTCACTCTCCCGATTACTTGGGTCCGAGAAGTAGTCGTTACCACGAACTACGGACGCTCTGATTCTTCATTCACTCTTCGATGTAAGATACGTAGGCACAAGATTGCGATGATCTTGGCAAGCACACTTCTGCCTTTATCCACAATCCCCTTCATCTTCCGTTTCCTCTAACCTTTCTCGTAGTCGAACTATGACGCTCTGATTTCTCATTCTCGTCCGAATGAGCATACGTAGGCACAAGGGCCCCAATCCTTGGTGATCACCCTATCCTCTAACCATCCCTTTTTCCCTTATTGTTTATCCCCTTATAGTACTGTTTTAGTATTTAGTATTGAGAAGAGAAGAATTAAGCTTAGCCAACTTTCATCACAATCCGAATTAAGAGGTTCCCGTTGAGTACAACAGACGCGAAGGGTGTTAATACCTTCCCCTTGCGTAACCAACTCCCGAACCCAGGAACATCAGGTTGCGATGGACGTGTTCCTTTCTGTTTTAAGAGGTTTTCTCGATATTATCCTCTCTCATTTATTCGGGATAAATAAAGTTCGGTGGCGACTCTATCGAACCGCATTTCCGCGCCTTTTGTGCGAGGGTTGTATGTTCGAATGAATTTGCAAGGTGCGACAGCATGTTGCCAAGAGACTCTGTGAAGCATGGGATTTCCTAGTAAGTTGTGATAAGATGTATCTAAATTGGGGCAGTCACGTCGAGAAATCTCTCCAAAGTTCAGCCAAACTGGGGCAATCATGCCGAGACTCGATGAACTCTCAAAGATCAATTAGTCAGGAGCAAAGTCACTTCAAGGCTCGTATCAAGGTAGGCCACCTCAGGAGCACGAGAAATCATCCTTTCCAAAAGACGGTTACTCATAAACACATCTCTTCAAGGTTCAGAATACTGGGGGCAGGAATATCTCAAGTCATTACGAATCCTCTCGAGGAAAATTCCTTCATAGATTATATAGTCTGAAGCAGTTACGTCGAGATCCGATAAACCTCTCCAAGAGTTTGAAGACACTAGGGAATTTTGAATGCCATGTTTTCTATAAAATCCTCTTGAGATGATTTCTTCCAGTAGACCCCGTAGTTTGAGATAACTTGAGAGTTAAAGGAACCATTATTCGCTCATGATAATCAATATGCAGTTGATCAGTAGAAGCTTGAAGCGCCAAAGTGGTTCCTAGTATGGGGTTTCTCTTCTTCAGCAAGGTGACAGGAGGTATCTTTTTTTGACAAAGTGTTGGAAGTTCTATTCTCCCCAAGCATAAAATCATCCTCATGTAGTGAAGGGTTCTTTATGAGGGTTTTATTATCCCCAGCAGTGTAGGAGGATTCTTCATTCCTAACATTGTAAGATGATGGAATATTTCCTAATCGGTTGGAAGACGGTGAGAAGTCGGAGTATTCTCTTCCTCAAAGGCCAGATATGATAATTCCCCGCAAGTTAAAGTTCAATGGTTATTGGCATTTGCAGCAGTTCAACGTTCAATCTTCATTGGCATCTCCCCAACAGAGTTTGTAATTCAGCTTGCAGTTCCCCGATAGAGTTTGTAGTGCCAACGGTTATTGGTGATACAATTGGTTATCTCCCTACAGGAAATTAGATATTGGTGATCCTTTCCTCATTGAAGTTTTCTTGTTCCATTTTTTGCATTCCCCAGTGGAGTGTTCTCTCATTCTTGCATATAGTAATCATAATGACATTGCATCTACTAAAATGCGTAGCATTTCCATTTGATATGGAGCATTACGCCATAGAAAAATTCAAACATGCATCGAAGCGTAAGCCATATTTGATACCTTGTATGAAAGCCCATATCAACCCTCAATCAAAACAAGGATTCCATTCCTCCGAAGAGAGCATTACCTGTTCAAACTCCAACCTCAGAGTTGACGCCTATTTTCCCAACCTCAGATTTGATGCCTATCCTTTTTATTACCAACCTCAGAGTTGACGTATATGCTTTTATCTTCAACCTCAGAGTTGTTGTCCTCCTTTCTTCCCTAACCTAAGAGTTGACGCCTTTCTTCCCCAACCCCAGAGTTGATGCCTTTCTTCCCCAACCTCAGAGTTGACGCCTTTCTTCACCAACCTCAGAGTTGACGCCTGTCTTTTCCTAACCTCAGAGTTGACGCCTTACTTTGCCTAACCTCAGAGTTGACGTCTGTTTTCTTCCAACCTCAGAGTTAATGCCTTATCTTCCCCAACCTCAGAGTTGACGCTTAACTTTTCTCAACCTCAGAGTTGATGTTTCATCTCCAACCACGGAGTTAATGTCTGCCTTTCTTGTCTCCAACCTCAGAGTTGATGTATATCACGTTTCCTCGACCTCAGGGTTGATGTTCGTCTACCCTTATTCCTAGCCCCAGAGTTAGCGTTTTCCTAATTTTTTTCTCAACCTCAGAGTTGATGTCAAGTTTTTATCAACCTCAGAGTTGATGTCTATCTTTCTATCTTTTTCTAAATCGGTGTTTATCCAAGTTTCTTCTCAACCCAATGGTTGATGTCGACCAATATCTAGACCCAACCTCAAAGTTGAAGTCTATATTTTTATCCTCAGTCTTAAAATTGATGTTAATACTATCGTCTCCAACTTCAGAGTTGACATCATTCTTTTTCCTCAACCTCAAAGTTGACGCCTTTCTTTCCCAACCTCAGAGTTGATGCATGTCCGCTTTTTCCTCAACCTCCGAGTTGACGTTCGCCCAATTTTTCTCTCTCAGCCTCAAAGTTGACATCGTAATCCCAATTAACCAAACCGACATTCTAGTCATTGTCCTAATATCATACAATGTATTATCCCAACTGCAGTTCTGACAACTAGCCTTTTTATTATTGTAGGGTTCTTTGCACCAGAAGCTTCATTCCCCAACAGATCTTTTAATCAATTCCCAGGATTGTAGATCCGTTGGTTGTACCCATGGTCTACCTTTCTTTCCCCACAATCTTCAAATTTCCGGGTTCTTTTTATATTCAATCACCTTCTACCTTGAATTTCTGAAAGCTGATGCTATCATCCCTTCAAGTTTAAGTGGATTGAATTGGGAGCACTTAGATAGTAAACAATCTTCGCATCAATAAGCTATCAATCAGTTTCAGAAAGTGGATCAGTTTTAAAGACAACTGTCTTAGAAAACTGAATCATTTTATGATGTAATAATATGACACGTTGGGTGAGTAAACCTTAGGGTTAGGTTAAAATATTCATGCCTTACTCTTTGTCATTATTATTTATTTTTGTCATGATTGCAAAACTCCTTATTTAAACTCACCCCGGTCACTTCACACACCTTTGCCACTTTTCACTCCCTACACTTTCTTGTTTTAAAACCAAAAAACTTTCAAACCCTAAAACTACTCTCTCTTCATCAATAGCTTCTCAACAACAATAATCATCTTCTCAAGAATCTCAGCAACAACAAAAACAGGGTCAGCCACAAAAGCAAATGCTTGAAGATCTTCAAGAACTTACTTTGTCTAATCCCGTTGATAAACTCTCAGTTCTGTGCGAGTTATTGGTGGATTTTGATAATCTAAAAGCAAATGGATATGATCTGATTGAAACTGCAAGATTTCAAGGATAGGAAGTTGTAGCACCCCAAAATTTTCCTTTTTGTTTTGGCAATATCTGGCTTTTGTTTCTTTGCATTTTTTCATTTTTGCATTTGCATAGCATTGGACAGAGGATCAAGGTTCTCGTGGCTCAGGTTCATTTTGGCGTAAAATATTGAACAACAAACAGCGAGCATCAGAGGCTCGGACATTTATTTTGCCCAGCGGTCAGGAGGCCAATTTTATATTATTTTGCAGGAGAACAACAGTTCAGAAAGTAGCACTCAGGCTCATGTCAAGCATTTTTACAGTGATAACGTTCAAGAACAAGATTCAGAAGCTTAACAGAGCTCCAAATAGTCAAAGCAGGGCAAATGGACAGATTTCCCTCCAAAAGGCGCCAAATTCAAATTTTTGAAGGTGTTAATCGGTTAACCCATATGGTTAATCGATTAACCAAAGAGGAATTAGGCCAGATTTGAAATTTTGAAGGTGTTAATCGGTTAACGCATATGGTTAACCGATTAACCAATGTAACTTTTGCCTCTGTACGTGATTTTTCAATGCAGAGCCATTTGGGGTCCAATTGTGATCACTTAAATTCAAATTTGTTACTTGGGAAGGATCTAGAATCATTTCATAATTTCATTTTCCTCCAAAATCCCATTCCTAGTGCCAAACCAAAATTCACAAACCAATTTCCAAGCCTCTCCTTGGGATCCAAACCTATATGATATTTAAGTGATTCACTCCAAACCAAAGGGATCCAATCTTCATTTTTCACTCTCATTTTTCAGAATTCATCTCAATTCTCTCAAATTCTCACTCAATTATCCAACTCCAAAACTCTCACCCAAAGCTCTTTTTCATTGAATTCTTTGATTCTTCATTCGAATTAATGAATTCTTGAGCTCAAACCTCCATCCATCATCTCCATTGAAGTGATTTCTCCATCCGATTTTCGTGCACAATTGAATCCAGATTTGGAAGTGATTATTTGGCTTATTTTGGATTAATCTTGAAGGATCTCCATTGTTACAACAAGAATTGGTGTGGATCTTGAAGTATTCCGGACTTCTAGCATCGAATCTGTTCAATTTCAGTTAATTCAACATTAACCGAAGCAAATCTCCGCTTCGAAGGTTGGAATCCTAGATCCATAGCATTTTTGAGCTTAATTGCATGTTCATCATGATGATTTTCATTTTTGATTGATTTGCTGCATTTTGATTCATATGATCTGTGTTGATGCTGTTTAGATCTGTTTACATGCTGTTTGAATCATGATTTACTGGTTTAATTTCGTGATTAAGTGATTATGTGATCATTGGTATGTTTGGAGAAGTGATAAACTGTTGAAAAGTGATTATGCATTGCTGTTTTCTACTGTTAGCACAGTGTTAATCGGTTAACGCGTATGGTTAATCGATTAACCATCACAAATTTCCAGAATTTTCAAAGTTTTCACAGTGTTAATCGATTAACGCATATGGTTAACCGATTAACCAGTTCAAATTTTCAAAATTTTTAAAGCGTTAACAGTGTGTTAACCGATTAACCCCTGGGGTTAACCGATTAACATTGTGCTGGCAGGCCTGTTTTGTTGTTTTATTTGATTGTTTGCATACCATTTCATCTCGAATCATCATAGATCAGTGTAATGTATTAAGGATGAAATATTTCTGGATATATGTCGCTGTTTTGGTTGTTTAATCGAGATTTCATCGACATTCGTGTTTTTCCACTTGAGTGCCTACTTATGGATGTGGTTCAAAGTGATGATCTCTTGCATGTTTGTTTGCTTTCATCTCTTTTGCGCTTCCTTCATGTTTGCATTATTCTTGCATCGCTGTTGAGGTCAAGACACGCTTGTGGCGGCTGCTGCCCCACACATTTTACCTCCCTCCCACCATTCTAAGTGTGCATTTTTCATGTGTGCATCTTTTACTTGTGATTGAATTTACTTAGTGCTTTCTTGTGCTTTTTGCCATGATCCCCATAGGGTTCCTAGTCCCTCTGTTTAGGATGGGAGTAGGAGAGACATTAGGTGTTCAATCCAAGCATGCTAACATTAGGGTAGATGTTCCCCCTTTTTATCCTAACCTTAGGACCAATTTGCATGACAACGTTAGGGCCGAGTTTCCCTTAGACCTTTCGTGCGTCTCTCTCTTTCTCATCTCAAAACAATTCTAACTCATCTAATAAATGTGATGAACGTTGCGCACTACGAGCCTTAAGCTACATGGGGAATGATGAGTGAGGGGTCTCCTCTCGCTTATCTAGAGTGTTTAGTGTATGTCCCGTTTGAGGGCGATACATGACGCATTCGCCTCCATGTCATAGTCTTTAGTGCAACGTGAATCACAAACCGAATTAATTCACTTCACTAAAAAACTCAAAAACAAATTTCAAACCTTTTTCCTTTGGGATTAATCAGAAACCTTTCATTTTTAGAAAAGAGTGTTGTTAAGCTTCGGTTCTACCGCAAACAGGCGTTGTCCCTAACTGCCGGAACGGGGGTTTAACCCTACTCGGTTAAAACACTTAATCAACCTATGGTTTCGTGTTAGCCCGAACTACGTTTGCTATGATCTTTCATACCAGATGAAAGTACGTAGGCATAAGACGCTATGTCTTGGCGAGCAACCTTCCCCCCTTTCACCCATAGTTAGCCGAAGTACGTTAACTCTGACTTTCCCATTGCACGAGGGAATACGTTGGCACAGAGCGGCGATGCTTTGTCGAGTCTCTTTCTTTTCTTTTTTTCCTATAAGCCTTTAGCGTAGATAGTTTAAACACACCCTTAGATAGACAACAAGTGTGGATCTCGTCGAGTACGACGGACGTGAGGGGTGCTCATACCTTCCCCTTGCGTAACTGACTCTCGAATCCAGGACTTGGTTGCGATGACCTTGTCTTTCCCTTTTCCGTCAGGTTTTTCCGATCATTTCCTTTCCCTCTCTTTGGGATAAATAACAAAAGGTGGCGACTTTTCTGTTTTCCGCTGGGTGTTTTTTACAGTTGCGACAGCTGGCGACTCTGTTGGGGACTCTGGTTCCCTATGCGAGTCACTCCTAGCGCTGTTCTGTTGCGTATTTGGGTGTTTACTTTTGTGCAGTTTTTTCTTTATGTACATTACCTGTTGTATATTGTTGCATTTTGCATTCTTGATGCTGCTGTGATGTGGGTTAGGTTGTTCCATTGAGAGATAAGTCGTACCTGGGCTTGAGTATACATATAAAATTAGAGTGGAGATTAGCGGGAGCTTGTGTGGCGTTTGGCTGCGCAATAGCTCGCGTGAAATTCACATTCAGACGAGGTTTTTCTTTGGAAATATTCTATCCTACGCGTCTGGTGCAGTTGAGGGAATATTGACTTAGAGAGACTGTCGACTCTAGAGACCATTCATTTGGGGGGTCAACTAAGTGAGGCCGCTTCGTTAGACTATGATGCCAAACCAGAAATGGTGAACGTATCATCGTTTCCCGAAAGTCTGTGACGCTGACAACCTGCATAGGATGTCGTACCTTTCAAGACTAGAACCCACATGTGAGAGGGATGGGTTTTGCAGGAAACCTGGCCTTCAACCAACCCTAGTTTTCTCGTCAATGCGGAATTTTGATCCTGCGTGTTCCATCCAGTGTGTTATCTCAGTGTTATGATTAGAGCAGAGCTCTGGTTGAATTCATTCAACGGCACAACAACGATTTTGAGCATTGGATACCTTGATCCCATGTGTGCATTTGCATAATCATTCTGCATTTAACATTGCATGTTTATATGTGTTACAGGTTCTCGTCTTTCCCTTGATTCTGGTACTGGTCTTCTTCAGAGATGGAAGTTAGCAGAAAGAGGATTGTTGTGTACAAATTTATGGCACCTGAGTTGGGACCTTTATTTGGTCTAATTTCCCTGGCCGATCCTGGTGTTCTTGCAGCTTTCAGGGAACAATATGGTGGAATTCTGAAGTTTGTCCGTAAGCTCACGACTTATGAGCATGGAGCTATTCGTACCCTGTTGCAGTTTTATGCTCCTCCACTGAGATGTTTCACATTCCCGGATTATGTGTTGGCTCCGACTTTGGAAGAATTCGCTTACATCTTAGGGGTTCTGATTATGAACAAAGTGCCTTTCTTCAGCTCTGAAGAAGAACCTAATCTCGAGAAGTTGTCCGCCGCTCTTTATTTGAACGCCTCTGACTTTGTAGATCATGTTATCAGCAGAAATAGAGTTTCCGGATTTACTTTACCCTTCTTGGTTGACAAAGCCCGAGATTATGCTGAAAAGGGTTGTTGGGTGGTTTTCAATGCTATCTTGGCTCTGTGTGTCTATGGCATTGTGTTGTTCCCCAATGTACCAGACTTTGTGGATTTTGATGCTTTTCATATCTTCGCTTCCAAGAATCCCATACCTACTCTTCTAGGAGACTTGTACCATTCAGTGCATTACAAGAACGAGAAAAGAATAGGAAAGATGGTTTCTTGTTGCGCACCGCTGTTGCATAAGTGGTTTGTTGATCACCTTCCTTGCTCTGGAGCTTTTGTGGATTTCGCGAACTCATATGAATGGTCGAAGAGGCTTATGGGTTTAACGGAGAAGAATATTGTCTAGTTCAACCGAGACTTGCTGAGTCGCGAGCTTATCTTTAGTTGTGGTAGCTTTCCTAATGTGCCTTTGATAGGGAGGAAAGGCGGTATCAATTATAATCCTTCTCTTGCTGTGAGACAATTCGGTTATGCTTTGAAAGGACCTCCGAAAGAAGAGGAAGTGTAGGAATCTCTGTACTTCACAGGTGTAGTTGATTCTTGTATCTCGGCCAGATTCGTGGACGCTTGGGGTAAAATTCACAAGAAGGGAAAGCTTTCTTTAGGTAAAGGAGATTGTAGATCCTATGATCCCTACTTGGAGTGGATTCAGAAGAGAGTTGAAGAGGTACTTCTGTCGTTCCCTATTGAAGCGCCATTGTATCCCTTAGTCATTGAGCCGCCTACAATCGTCGACATCCTGAGATATACCAAGCTTTGGGCAGAGAAGGAAGAGCTGTACAAAGAGAATGAAGAGTTGAAGTAGGAAATTAGTCAGCTGAAACATGATAAGGGTGAAGTTGTTTATTTGGCCAAGACAAGGTCAGAATCCTTTGTCAAGTTAGAGAAAAAACTTGCTGATCAGGTACAAGCACGGAAGCAAGTCGGTCTTGATCTGAAAAGCACTTGTGATGTTCTGAAGAGTAAGAAGGAGGTTTAGACAGAGCTTATTTGAAGATATCCAAATTCAATGAGCAATGGAATGCTACTTTGACTGCCATCAAGAGTAGAGAAGATCAGCTTCGTATTCAGGTTGATAAGCTAAGAGCGCAATTCAAGGCTAAGGAGAGGGAGGTATTGTTAGAATTGTTCTGCAGAAGTACGATCGAGCAGAAATACTAAGAAACTTTATCAGCACTGGAAGAGTTCAAGATTCGGGCAAACGTGAAGAAACCCAGGCTTGAGGATGCCTTCGGCAAAGATGCTTGGGAGGACCATTGTCATTATCTCTGGGATGTGATACGCAAGAGGGATGTCCTCATCCGAGAGTTGATGGAGAGACCAGACCATCCTGACACAAAGGAGATGCTTGAGGAGTCTCAGGAGTGGCGTAGAGATCATGGCTACTAGGAGTTTATCTTTTGTAGTTTTATTGGCTTTTGTATCTTGATCATCACCAGGGATGTTGGATGAGATCAATACCTCTTTGTATGCAGATATTTCTCATTTGGTTGTATCGTCTCAGCTTTACTTGATATATGAGAAGATTTATTATGGTGTTTTTATCCATATCTGGTGCTCTTGTCTTTTGAAACCGGAATCAAGGGGGAGATCTCCCTGTGCATACATAGACATGTCTGCATTTCGCATCTTGCATTCTCATTTGCATCACAAGTTGTTCTTGGTGGCCTTGTGTTCTTATCTCTGTTTGGTTTTCTTCAGTTCAGGATTGAGGAGTTCAATTTCCACAGGTATTCTACTCGAGGGAATCAGCAGAAGGTGATGGATCAGGTTCAAGCCGAATTGCAGGAAGTTAGGGCACGCATGGCCCAATTCATGGAACTGATGCAGACTGTTGCTAGTGGGCAAGAACAGTTGAGAACTTTGGTCCAGCCGTTGATAGCACGGGTTGATGAAGATGGTGTTTTGCACGGAGGAGCTGGTATTTTTCCTCCACCGATTGGTGGATCTATTCCTCAGGGTATTCTTACTGTTGTCGTACCTCCGGGCGGAGGAGCTGCGAATGAGAATGGTATTGCTGGTAATGGAAGTGTGTACGCTGTGCACGAGGTTGCTGGCCCTCATTGGGAGGATAATCAGGATGATATGTTCTCCATGAGAGATATGGAGGGTGGCTTACCAAATGAAGTTGACCGAAGGTTTAAACTGATCGAGGAGCAAATGAAATCTTTTGAGAATCAGAACTCTTTGGGCCTTGATATGTCTGATCTTGGTTTGGTTCCTGGGGTTAGGATTCCTCCCAAATTCAAGGTGCCCAATTTTGATAAGTACAAAGGGACAACTTGTCCTAGAGTGCATATTCGAGCGTATTTCAGGAAAATGTCTGCTTACTCCAGTGATGAAAAGCCTAATGCATTTCTTCCAGGATAGTCTGGAAGGGGCTTCTTTGGAATGGTATATGGGGCTTGAGAGGACCCATATCTGCAGCTGGAAAGAATTGGCCGAGGCTTTTGTGCGTCACTATCAGTATAATAGTGATCTGGCACCAAACAAGGTACAATTGCAGAGCTTGTCGCAGAAGAGTACTGAGAGTTTCAAGGAATACGCCCAGAGGTGGCGGGATTTAGCTGCAAGGGTACAACCCCCTATGGTTGAAAGGGAGTTGATTGACCTGTTCATGACTTCGCTACCTGGTGTGTACTTTGAGAAGATGATGGGCTGCATGTCTGCAGGGTTTTCTGATCTGGTAATTGTTGGTGAGCGAATCGAAAGTGGGATTAAGTCTGGGAAGATTTCAAATGGTGGTGGATCCTCTTCGGGAGGAACGAAGAAACCGTATTTAGCGAACCCTAAGAGGAGGGAAGGGGACGCGAACGCTATTTCTCACAAGGGTAAAGGTAGAGCTCAGTCCCGTCAGCATCAACAAGTTGCTACAGTAAATACCCCGGTTGCAGCTCCGCAACAAGTCAATGCTCCGCGACCTTATGCTGTTAGGTGTAGAATGCCTAATAAACAGTTCATGAATCCTCCGATACCATATTCTCAGTTGTTACAACGGTTGCTGCAGTTACAATTGGTTCAGAAGAGGACCTTGGCTCCTCTCACTAGTACACCGCCTCCTGGCTACGATGCGAACGCTCATTGCGAGTTTCACTCTGGCGCCCCAGGCCATGATATTGACCATTGCAAAGCTTTCAAGCATAAGGTCCAGGATTTGCTTGATTCCAAAGCTATTAACTTCACCAACGGTGGGCCCAATGTGACTCAGAACCCGATGCCGGATCATGGGGTGGCAGGAGCCAATGCCATTATTGATGGAGAGAAGCTAAATCTGGTAACTGATGTTGGGGATTTGAAGACTTCGCTGGGGTTTGTAAAGTCTAGCTTGTTAAAGAAGGGGGTGTTTCCCGGTTGTTCTGCTGATTGCTCAGGGTGTGAAGCACAGCCTGAGGGTTGCGATCTTTTGAAGAGGGGTATTCAGAAAATGATTGATGAGGGTTGTTTGCAATTTGATAGAGTTGTGAAAGAAGGTGCCGAGCACAAAGTGAGTGATGACAGAACGAAGTTGCCACAATTTCCATTCCATACCAAAGAATCAATATTTCAGCGCCTGCTAGACCCGCTCCGGTTATCATTAGTGTACCTGGAACTGTGCCATACGAGAGCACTATAGCTATCCCATGGAATTATGGGGGAGAGGTGTTCTGTAATGGGAAAAAGCAGGAATGGACATCGTCTACAGGTGGAAGTTCGTCGGTTGAGAATATCGCCGGGGCCGGAGGTATCACTAGAAGTGGTAGGGTCTTTTCTCCACTAGAGGTTAATACCGATAAGAATGACAAGGGTAAGCGTAAGGTTGTGATTGAAGAGAATGTCCAACCCCAGGTTGGTGTTGATGATCTTTCAAAGGATGCAGAGGAATTTATAAGGCTAATTCGGAAAAGTGACTACAAAATTGTGGATCACTTGAATCAGACTCCTTCGAAGATTTCTATCCTGCCATTGTTGATGAGTTCTGAGGCGCATCGCAATGCTCTACTGAAAGTTTTGAATGCAGCGTACGTACCTCAGGAGATTTCTGTTAATCAGTTAGAGGAGGTAGTAGCTCATGTAAACGCCGGTAATGGTCTCGGTTTTACTTATTTGGATCTGACTCCTGCTCGGAGGAACCATAACCATGCTCTACATATATCTTTGGAGTGTAGAGGATCTCTGATGTCACATGTCTTGGTTGATACAGGATCATCCCTCAATGTGCTTCCGAAGAAGGCATTGATGAAGTTGGACAATCATGGTTTGATGTGCACGCCAAGTGATTTGGTCGTGAGGGCTTTCGATGGATCTAAGAGACCAGTGTTTGGAGAAATTATGTTGCCTATTCAGATAGTGCCAGAGGTCTTTGATGCAACTTTCTATATTATGGATATCCAGCCAGCATACAGATGTTTTCTTGGCCGACCCTGGATACACGCTGTAGGGGCAGTCACCTCAACGTTGCATCAAAAGTTAAAGTATATGGTGGAATGGAAGATAGTCACGGTATGCGGTGAAGAGGATATTATGGTTAGCCATTTGTCATCCTTCAAGTACGTGGAAGTGGATGGTGAGATCCATGAAACACTCTTCCAGGCATTCGAAACAGTTCAGATTCAGAGGAAGTCTCCTATAGAAGCCAAAGGCCCAGAGGTTTCAATGTCATCGCTCAAGGAAGCTCGTGCTATCGTAGAATCCAGCTCGTCTCAGAAGTGGCGCCGAGTTCTTGATGTTCCTGTCAAGTAGGATAAGTTTGGTCTGGGATACAAACCCTCTAGTTCTTCTCAGATTCTGAGATATAGGGGACCTGTGGAGTTCACCAGCAGTGGTGTGATATTTGACAGGATTAATGCCGTCGGAGATGATGAAGGTGACAGTGACTGCGACATGGATGTATGGATCCGTCCATGTACTCCTGGCCAGAAGCTGTGGAACTGGACTACCGAAGAAGTCATTTATGTTACTGCTGCAGAGTAATGTTCATTGTTTTGATTATATTCAGTCCTACATTCTGCCCAAGACATAGTGACCCATTTGTGGGGCCTTCTTGTTATTTGCAATTTATCATTAAATAAATGACGTTTTGCATTCAAATTTTGTGATCCCTATTTTCCTTGTTTTTGTTTTGCATTTATAATTAACAGAAAAATGGAAATGGTTTTGTTTGTTGCATCGCATAATAAACATAACATCCTCATGCAGGTCTTTTCTATCAGATGCCATTGATTCAGGTTCAGTTATGACTTCGTATGACTTTGATAATCCCATTTATCAAGCTGAAGAAGAGACTGACGAAGGCTGTGAACTACCCGAAGAGTTAACCAGGCTTCTCAAACAAGAGGAAAGGGTTATTGTACCTCATCAGGAGGATATTGAGATTATCAATCTGGGTACCGAGGATGACAAGAAAGAGGTTAAAGTGGGGGCTGCATTGGAAGACAGTGTCAAGAGAAGATTGGTCGAAATGCTCTGTGAGTATAAGGATATCTTTGCTTGGTCTTACCAAGACATGCCTGGGTAGGATACAGATATTGTGGTACACCGGTTACCTCTCATAGAAGAATGCTCGCCAGTCAAGCAGAAGTTGAGACGGACAAGGCCTGACATGGCAGTCAAGATCAAAGAAGAAGTTCAGAAGCAGTTGAATGTTGGGTTTCTTGCTGTCGCGAAGTACCCTCCGTGGGTCGCTAATATTGTTCCTGTACCTAAGAAGGATGGAAAGGTCAGGATGTGCATTGATTATCGAGATCTGAATAAAGCGAGCCCGAAAGACGATTTCCCGCTCCCCCATATCGATGTGTTGGTTGATAACACCGCTCAGTACTCTGTGTTTTCGTTCATGGATGGCTTCTCTGGGTATAACCCAATTAAGATTGCCCTAGAAGACATGGAGAAAACTACTTTCATCACACCGTGGGGGACTTTTTGCTATAAGGTGATGCCCTTTGGATTGAAAAATGCAGGGGCAACTTATCAGTGGGTAATGGTCACTTTGTTTCATGATATGATTCATCATGAGGTGGAAGTCTATGTTGATGACATGATTGCAAAGTCACATACGGAGGAAGGACATCTGATCGATCTTCTGAAATTGTTTGAAAGGTTAAGGAAGTTCAAGTTGAGGCTAAATCCTAACAAGTGCACCTTCGGGGTGAGATTTGGAAAGTTACTGGGTTTCATTGTCAGTGAAAAGGGTATTGAGGTAGATCTTGCCAAAATAAGAGCTATACAAGAAATGCCTGAGCCGAGAACGGAAAAAGAGGTTCGTGGTTTTCTGGGGAGATTAAACTACATTGCAAGGTTTATATCTCATCTTATAGCCACTTGTGAACCGATATTCAAATTGTTAAGAAAAGATCAAACGGTCAGGTGGAATGAAAACTACCAGAAGGCATTCGAAAGAATAAAAGAATATTTGCAGGAACCTACAATACTCATGCCTCCAGTTGCAGGAGACCACTGATCATGTACCTCACGGTTCTTGAGAATTCAATGGGATGTGTGCTCGGTCAACAAGACGAGTCAAGTAGAAAAGAGCATGCCATCTACTACCTGAGTAAGAAATTCACTGATTCTGAGTCGAGATACTCAATGCTGGAAAAAACATGTTGTGCACTCGCTTGGGCTGCTAAGCGTTTGAGACAGTACATGTTAAACCACACAACCCTATTGATTTCGAAGATGGACCCAATCAAGTATGTCTTTGAAAAACAAGCACTCTCCGGAAGGATTTCCCGATGGCAAATGGTTTTAACAGAGTATGATATTCAGTATGTTTCCCAGAAAGCCATTAAGGGAAACGTCCTGTCAGAATATCTAGCGGAACAGCCGATTGAGGATTATCAGCCGATGAAGTTTGATTTTCCCGATGAAGACGTTATGTTTCTGAGGATGAAAGAATGTGATGAGCCTTTACCTGACGAGGGTCCTGAGATTGGGTCTCAGTGGAAACTGGTTTTCGACGGAGCGATTAATTCGTATGGCAACGGGATCGGGGCTATTATTACTACTCCTCACGGTTCTCATATACCATTCACCACCCGATTGACATTCACCTGCACTAATAATGAAGCCGAGTATGAAGCTTGTATTATGGGTTTAGAAGAGGCCGTTAATATGAGGATCAAGAATCTGGATGTATACGGTGACTCTGCGTTAGTTGTTAACCAAATCAAAGGAGAGTGGGAAACTCGTCAGGCCAACCTGGTGCCTTACAGGGATTATGCAAGGAGACTTCTACCTTTCTTCGATAGAGCTGACTTCCATCATAGGTCGAGGGCTGAAAATCAGATGGCAGATGCCTTGGCCATGCTAGCCTCAATGTACAAAGTGAATTTTGGGAATGAAACTCTGGCCATCACCATCATGCGTCTTGATAGACCTGCTTTTGTGTTTGCAATTAATAAAGCATCGGATGGGAAGCCTTGGTATTTCGATATCAAGCATTTTCTCAAGACTCACGAGTACCCATCTGGGGCATCCAGCAGAGATAAGAGGACCTTGAGGAGGTTAGTCGGTAACTTTTATCTGAACAAAGATGATGTGATCTACAGGAGTGTCGCTTCCGCGAAAATAAGGTGCCGGCAAAATAGAAGAGTCTCCACCTTTCGTTATTTATCCCTCAGAACGGGAAAGGAAACGATCGGAGAAACCTGACGAAAAGGTATAAGACAAGGTCATCGCAACCAATGTCTGGGTTCGGGAGTCAGTTACGCAAGGGGAAGGTATTAGCACCCCTCACGTCCATCGTACTCGATGGGATCCACGCTTGTTGTGTTTATCTGACGGGTTGGTTTTATCTATCTACCTATCAAGGCTAGCTTAAAAAGAAAAGAAAATGACTCGGCAAAGCGTCGCACTTTATGCCTACGTATTCTCATCAAAGAATAAGAAATCAGAGTCAACGTAGTTCGACTAACTACGGGTGATGGGGGAAGGTGGCTCGCCAATACATCAGTATTGTGCCTGCGTACTCTCAACAGGCATGAGAGATCAGAGCTTACGTAGTTTGGGATAATACGGCTTACGGGGATTCAGATTCATCTGTTTTATCGAGTAGGGTTAACAAACAGTTCCAGCAGTTTGGCGTACGCAGCTCGACCCTTGGAGACTTAGGCGTTACCGTTTGCGGTAGAACTGGGAGTTAACGACACTCTTTTCTTCAGAAAAGTTTCCTTTGAATTACGGGCCCACATGGCAAAAAGATTTGAAGTTTGTTTTCTGTCTTTTAAGGAAGAACTGTTTTTTTATGGATGTTTGCAACCAATATCGCACTAGAGACTGTGATCTGAGAGTGAATGTGTCGCATGTCACCCAAAGGGTGCCATACTAAACATCCAGACTGTTGAAAAGAAACTCTCCAACAATCCTTTCTCAGATAGCTTAAGGCTCGTAACGTACGACGTCAGTTAACCTTTATTACTGTATTTTAATTTGTTTTGAGATGAGAAGAGAGAGGGCTCAACTAAGGGGAGGCTATCAATGTCCTAATATTGTCATGCCAAGGATTCATCCTATGGTTGAGGTTTGAAACAGGGAACTCCTAGAAGTTGTCATGCATAGGTTTCAACCTAAAGTTCTAATCATCACTTCCTTATCAAAGGAAGTGAGATTCCTAGGGGATCATGTCAATGATAAACGGAAACAGATAAAGCATCAGCTAAACAGTAAACAGTAAACAACTGTAAAATACATGCAATGCAACTGAGGGAGGAAATGTGTGTGGGGCAGCAGCCTCCACAAGCTCGTCTCGACCTCAAGCCAGATATGAATAACTGTAACCATACAGAAAAAATAACATGCTATCAAGCAAAATATGAGTAACTGTAATCATACAGAGGAAATGAAATAAAATGCCTTCAAGCAAATAACCAACCATATAGGCAAGGGAGCAGAGCTCTACCGAATACCAGCAAGCAAAGCCATACAGTAAAAATACAATCAGAGGGAGCAACTCAACCTCTAGTGCAATCATGCTCCTAGAGTAAATCAATCTAAATATGAACTTATTCTAATGCATCAAGCAAATCAAACAAGTCACATCAATACAGTTGCACAGAAAGCAAACAGACAAGAAAGAAAGCAAATCAACCCCTCCCACAGCTTCATAGCAAAGCTCTCCTCTGACAGCAGTTCAGTCCTTAGCCTGTAACTGCTCTTCAAGGCCTTCATCTTCAATAGCAAGTATCAAATTGCTTCTTCAAGCTTTTAACACATCAAACACAAGTATCAACTTGTTCTCCAACTTCAAGCTTCAGCTCTTCATTCAATCTCAACTTGATCTTCCTCACAAGTGCCAACTTGCTCTTCTTGGTCTTCAAGCTTCAACTCCAATGGCAATCTTCAAATACAGAGAAGTATCAACTTCTAGCATCTTCAATCTTCTAACAAGAAACTCCATCCTCCAGCAAGGGAGAAAGATTCATCTAACAAGAGCAAGGTTTGGATAGTGGGAAGCAGAGTGAAGACCAAAGGTCACCACTAAACACTCCACCATCAAGGAAAGGAACCCTCATAGGTTCTACCAACTTGGGAAGGGCTACACATCCTACCAAAGGAGGGATGAGGCCTTCACAAGGGGACCTTACATAATAGGGAAGAATGGAAGTGATCAACACCTTCCATGTTTTATGAAAGAAGAGAATCTATCTAGAAGCTCTACTTACAAACCCTAATCTTAACACCTAAACAAAACTATACCAAAAGAAGGGAGATCCTCATATCCAAGCTTCTTCATGCATTCCCCAGCAGCCCACACATGTCTTCATCATCATCCAAGAGCAAGAGAGGCAAATCCCTAATCTAAGGGAACTAGAGAAATCATTCTAGTTGAATTAGCAAGTTAGGATCACCTAAAACCTAGTACTAAAGTTAATCCTAACTAAAATACTAAAACCAATTGTAAAATCCTACAAAAATAACTATGGGAACCTAATTCAATCATGAATCTATCATACAAAATCCAGAGGTTGAATCATCCATAAATTCCTAGAAATAAATCCTAAATCACAAGGTACTAAGCTTAAACCCTAAAACTAGAGCACCTAAAGTTATAACTTAAAACTACTATCTAATTTCATCAAAAAAAGGCGAGAAAAATCTAAGGGGAGAATGCATATCTAAACTAACTACACACAAAAAATTAGCTCAAGAATCATCACCAATTGCTCACACAAAAATCAGCAAAACAAAGTATCAACCATAATGATTTAATATCAATTAAAATACAAAAAAAGTGCACATAAAAGGGAAATGCATGAATTTCCTAATATTTCAATTTTATAAAATTCTAGACTCAATCATGAATCAAGGAAAAAAAACTTGGAACTAATTGAATTATTTTTCTATTTATTGTGAATTATTTTCAAAACTACATGAAATGATAAAAATAAAAGAAATAATAAGAAAATGATAAAAGGTGCGTGACAAATAGCAAATATTCCAAGTTTAAATCCTGGGTTGGTCCCAGAAGGGGGGTGTGGATAACAATCTGTCCAAAGCCCAGGCGCTTCAACTCATTTTCCTTCTCTTCATAAATTCACACAAGAAAGAAAAATAGTACAAACTAGGATTCGAACCAACGACCTCTTGGTTCACACAGCGAAGGATCAAAGTCCATAAGCAAAACGGTGAGTTTTGGAGAAGGGTATGTGGCTCATCATGAGCGCTTGGATCCATGGACTGAGTCAAGTCTTCCTTGTAAATGGAGGGACACGATTACATCTTCTTCATTTTAAACCTGCAAGTCTGCGCGCGCAGGGCCCATCGCCGGTGGCTTTTCCGGCCACCCCTGGCGCAACCCTAAGTCTCTCTACACTCAACCATTTGCCACGATGTCTAAACGAATATTGCTCAAAATTTCACAAGCAATTCAACCACGCCATTAATTCATCCTCAAAACGCCTGAATCTGGAGATATCAATCTCAACCGAAAATGCAATCCAACCTAAATTGTCTCTAAAGTTGCAATTGATCATCCTAAATCCATCTATATCAATAGGGGAACCTAACCACATGCTTCTAGTTCACTGAAAACACATAATTAGAGAGAAATTTCAAGAAGTTAAAACCTGTATTTGAGCTTGTAATAGATGCACTTCTTGCTCGATTCAACCTTCAAGATGATGCAGATTCACTCTAAATCACCTTCCAAAGTTAATGCAATCTTCAATTTCTCTTGGATTGGCCTTGAACTTAGAAACCGATTCCAACTTGCAGTTGTGAAACTTCAACCTCACTCTCTGCTTCAGGGCTCAATCTTCACCAAAAAAATGGCTGAACACACTCTAATGTTTATATAGAACTCATTGGAAATGTCTAGAACTTTCTGCAACCTTCCAAATGAGATTTTCAATTTCACTTTCTCCTTCAAAATACCATGTTGCAACAGTCGTGTATTTTCTCCCTTTGGGCATGAAAATGCTTGCAATCATCATCTCATGAGATATTGGATTAGTTGGTTATGTTAATTTCCTTGTTTACAAGCCAATGGTGTGAGTTTGATATGTTGCTTCATCATGAAGAAACAACATGAAATGGTATGAAAATGGCCTTAAACCAAAATTCCAACATTTCCAAAGTTCTTAAAATGACTTTTCCATTCAAAATGACCTATTATTTTGCCTTGTTTGGACACAAAATGAATTATTTCAATTTTTGACCATTAAATGCCTTTAATTCTTCTTTTTTCAAAATTCCTTGAACCACATCCTTCCTTGAGCCATTTCAATGCCTCCTTGATGCATGGTCAAGGTTAAAACCCCATTTGAGCAACTTTTTAGTTGAACAAAATTTCATTTGAGATGTCTAAGTTGGTGAAAATGACCCATAATCACAACTTCCCAAAATACCCTTGACTTGTCAAAGCCATAACTTGAGTTCTACAAATCCTATCAAGGACTTCTAGTACTCTCTAGAAAGCTAAGAGGATAAGGAACAACATTCATGTTGACCAAAAGTCCATAGGAATCATCCTTCTTGGGAAAAAGTGTCATGCAAGTTGGGTAACTTTCAAGCTCCAAATTCACATGCCTCAGATGACTTGTAACTTGTCAAAGCCATAACTTGAGTTCTACAAATCCTATCAAGGACTTCTAGCACTCAAATTAAAGCTAATACCATGCTATACAACAATCATGTTGGGGGAAAGATGAGATGATAATCATATCTTGAGTTAAATAGTCTTGAAGTCAGGGGTCAAGCCAGGGGATTTTACACTGTCAAGCCTTGGAAACCCTAGCTTGAAACTTCTCAAACTCTTCAATCATGATGAGTTAACCTTGGAATCATCCTTAGAACATCTCAATGTATCAATCCATGATCACATAGCCCTTGAATTAGGTCTCAACCTCTTTCAAATCCTCAGTTGACTTAGGGTTGACCCAGTCAAACCCTAATTGCACCACTCATGGCTGAGCCTTCTTAATCTTGCACAATGACCTGTCTAGGCCTCAGAGTGATCTTCAACACTTCTCATGAGCTCTCTCAAGACCTCAAGTCCATCTCCATGACCTCAGAATCATCTGATGGCTTCCCACAACTCTCAAGTTAGGAGACCTACACACTTGGCTTCAATCACTCTCTCTGAGGATCTTTTAACTTCTCTAACAAGGATATCCACCATTGAACACTTGAATAAGCCTCCTTAGCTAGCTTCAAAGTCTTGTGTAGCTCTTGATTGGTAATCATACCTCTTGATCTCCTGCATACATGTCAATGAAATGCAAATGATAATGCTAATGTGAATGAAATGAAACATAAGCTAGGTAAAGAAATGTTGGGCAAATTTTGGGGTGCAACAGCTGCCCCTATTCAAACGGCTTGGACCTGACTGGGTGAGAAGCGAACGACTCTCAAACAATCAAGGTAAAAGACGGTTGAATAACAACAAACTTGGAAATTTGCCAACTACACAAGTACACGGTACTCTGATGGGGACAAATCTTCGGAAACTGCAATAATAGCTGCACGGCAACTAGCTCGAGAAATACTGATCTGAATCTCCGTCAGGGTGATTCTATGATTTATCTGATATCATTGTGTCCTCGAATCATCAAGGGATCACTGGTTACACAGTAACGGGTGATTTGCCAACCGTACGGACAAACGGTACTCCGATTGTTAGGAACATCTTCAAAAACTGAGCATGACAGTTGCACGACAACTCTGCTGGGGAATTGGTCACACGGTAACCGGTGAAGCGTCAAATCTCAAATCTCCGTCAGGATGATCATCTGATTTTGCTGTAGATCTTCGTCCTCAAGTCATCAAGGGGTCACCAGTTACGCGGTAACTGGTAATGGATGGTATTGTGCCGACAGGCATCCTGCGTCATAGCAGAAGAATTCCTTATCGTCACCTATGGACTCATCGTGTCGCTAGGAACATCGACAACATCTTTGTCGGACTTATCAGTAAGTTAATAAGGGATCACCGGTTACTGGGTAACTGGAGAAATATGGCTACTCTCAAATCTCCGTCGGGATGATTATCCGATTTTGCTGCAGCTTCTTCCTCAAGTCATCAAGGGATCACTGGTCACTCGGTAAACGGCGATACATAGCTGATATTACCGTCAGGCACTCTGCGGCACTCCAGCAGAAGGATTCCTCGGGACTCATCAGGTCATTAGGAACTTTTTAACAATCAAGTTAATTATGCTGTCGGGCATTCACAGAATATCTCGGGCGTCAGCCGGACTTCATCAGAAAGTCGGGAATAGAATCCTCGGTCAATCCTGAACCAAATAGGGATATCTAAACTTCTGCCATCAGGCACTCCGCATTAGCTGAGAGAACTGCGTTGACTTCACAGTTGGACTTCATCAGTAAGTCTTCAAATGGAATCCTTAATCAATCAGGAACCACTAAGGATACGCATTCTTTTACCGTCAGGCATTCTGCGTCAGCTGGGAGAACTGCTTTGACATCGCAGTTAGACTTCGTCAGTAAGTCTGGGGTTTCGGCACCGCGGCCGGACTTCAATCATTAAGTCTTCAAGGAAATTTCAACTTCGCTGTTCAAAAACCTGCCGGGGATGACACATCTCCGCTGGGGATTCTGGAGAACTATCAAGTAACTCTGCTTCGGGGATCCGGAAATCATTCTGGGTGAATTAACTCTGCTGAGGACTTCAAGAATCATCTTGGACAAATAACTCCTCCGGAGACTTCAAGAATCATTCTGAACCAATAACTCTGCTGGAGATTTCAGGAGTCATCCTGAGCAAACACTCTGCCGGGGACTCTAAGCATCCACTTGAGTAACCCTCTCTGGCGACTTCACTGGGGATTTTAAGAATCATCTTAAGTGAACACCTTCGCTGGAGAATTCAAGAATCATCTTGGGCAAGCGACTTTGCTGGGGAATACCTGCAAAACAAGGACGGTAACGACCTAGCTCATGTTTCATATGCATATGTTTGACACTGGCGCAATGCTCCACACGGTGGAAATGCTACACGTTTAGGGCAAATGCTATGCAATCATGCAAAATGCTACGGCCCCATCAGCAAAATAAATGCTGAAGGGAAAAGCCTTCTGTCAAGGAGAAGGAACCACTCTGGTGGAAGAAGGAATCATCTTGCCGAGGAGAAGAAATCACATCAATCTCAATTGGGCTTCGCCTGGGGAAACGAACTTTAGTCGACTGCTGTAGGGGAACAAAGTTCTATGAGAACCTGGACCTGCTCATCTAGGTGTACGAACCACAACTGCTGAGGAAACGATATCAATCGCAAAAATGAACTGCACGATCTTCGCAGCAAACTATCCTGGAGATACCGACTCCGGTGGGGAAATCCAGCATCAGCTGTTCAACACTCTACTGGGGAAAACCAATCATGGCCCCAACTGCTTTTCAAGAACTCGACTCTCTTGGGGATCTGCAAACTCGGTTGGGGAAGAAGGAATCATCCTGCTTACAGGGGAGAGTACAACTTTGTGGGGAATTTCAATTCTCCTGGAGACTTCAGTCTGTACTATCGAGTGCTGCACACTTCAGTATATGACTCAGCTGGGGAGACGACGATTCTGCCTCAGGATACATCTGGTTGGGGAGAGAATCTACCTCTGCTCGGGGATACGTATCAATGCTCGCAGTCCCATGCTCAGACTCCGTGGGGAGATGCTGCTGACCTTGCTGGAGAAGAAGGAATCATCCTGCTTGGGAAACATACGGCGTACTGCCCGAAATACGCTATACCTGCAACGACACAAACAAACAGACAAGATACCCTTCTCAAAGGGACCTATTAAGGTTATCATCTTGTGACAATGTTCAAGTAATTCATTGTTTCAACAATCAGTGGCCTAGGCCAGTAATTTTATGTATGCACATTTTATCAAAAACATCGGCGTTCTTTTTTGCAAACAAAACAGATAGGTGCTAAACAGGCAAATAGAATTGCTGAATAGTATATATTTTATTAATGATGAACCCCTGAATGGGTGAAAATGTTTTACAACGGATGCAAGCTACTAGAATGAGGAAGCTGCGCAAATATAAAAACATAAATATACATCAGTATATACACAAATATCGGCAATGCGGCATAGACGAACACCATGAGTTGATCCCTCTATGACCCACTCGACTTCGATACTTCTTCGATGCTTCAGCTTCAGAAGAGATTGATTAAGATAAACGGCCTTCAGGTCTTCCGAACCACTAAACAAATACAGTCCACACGCGAAACGCAATCATTTGCTTTTTCAAATTCCTAACTTTTGCCTGAATCGCCCTTTCGGGTTTTCGATTCACCGGGATACCCTTTTTTTCCAAAGTCGCCCTTCCAGGTTTTCGACTTTGCGGGTGTACATTTTTTCCTTTATATCCCTAATTTTTGCCCAAACCTTTTTCCTTTTTTATGGTTCGCCAGGATGCCCCATTTTTGCCTGGATATTCTTTTTCTTTCCAGCGGGTCGTTTTTTAAGCAAAGTATCTTTTAACTGCGTCCGCGTTCACCGGGGATGCAAAATCTTCGCCATCCATCGTGGATAACAACAAGGCTCCTCCTGAGAAGACCTTGCTGACGATGTACGAACCTTCGTAATTGGGAGTCCACTTGCCCCGGTGATCGGAGTGTGGAGGCAGAATCTTCTTCCGGACGAGATCACCTGTCTGAAAGCTTCTAGGACACACCTTCTTATCATAAGCTTTCTTCATTCGACTTTGGTACAGACGACCATATGCAATCGATGCTAACCTCTTCTCGTCCATCAGGCTGAGTTGGTTTAGTCGGTTCTTAATCCATTCTGCCTCATCGAGTTTCACGTCAACCAAAACTCGTAAAGAAGGGATCTTAACTTCTAACGGTAGGACAACTTCCATACCGTACACCAATGAGAAAGGAGTTGCCCCGGTTGATGTACATACCGTCGTACGATAACCGGGTAGTGCAAACGGCAACATCTCGTGCCAATCCTTATAGGTCACAACCATCTTCTGCACAATCCTCTTAATGTTCTTGTTAGCCGCTTCAACGACGCCATTCATCTTCGGCCGGTAAGGAGATGAGTTGTGGTGTTCAATCTTGAAACTTTGGCACAGTTCCTTCATCATCTTGTTATTCAGATTTGAACCATTATCAGTAATGATCTGCTCGGGAATTCCGTAACGACAGATGATGTCCCTCTTTATGAATTTAGCCACCACCTGCTTGGTCACGTTAGCATACGAGGCTGCCTCCACCCACTTGGTGAAGTAGTCGATAGCTACTAGAATGAAGCGATGACCGTTAGATGCAGTGGGCTCGATCTTGCCTATCATGTCGATGCCCCACATGGAGAACGGCCACGGGGAGGACATGGCATTTGACGGGCACGGCGGCACATGAATCTTATCAGCATAAATCTGGCATTTATGACATCTCTTCGCGAATTTAAAGCAATCCGATTCCATTGTTAGCCAGTAATATCCTGCTCTCAGGATCTTTCTTTTCATAGCATGCCCGCCGACGTGCGTACTAAATGTGCCTTCATGGACTTCTTCCATGAGCATACTCGCCTCTTTCTCATCTACACATCTGAGTAGCACGAGATCGTGGTTTCTTTTATACAGAACCCCATCAGGATTGAGATAAAAATTTCTAGACAGCCTCCTCAAAGTCTTCTTATCCTGGGTTGACGCTCCCGCAGGATACTCCTTAGTCATAAGGAAAGTATGGATGTCATGGAACCATGGTTTGCCATCGGAGGCTTCCTCGATCGCAAAGATGAATGCAGGTCTATCAAGACGAGAAAGGACAATCCTTGGAGCTTCATTCCAAAAATTGACTTTATACATCGAAGCCAACATGGCTAAGGCATCAGCCATCTGATTTTCAGCCCTGGGCACATGATGGAGTTCCACCCGATCAAAGAACGGAAGCAGCCTTCTGGCATAGTTCCTATACGGCACCAAATTCGATTGACGAGTCTCCCAATCCCCTTTAATCTGGTTAATCACAAGTGTCGAGTCACCATATACATCTAGGTTCTTGATTCTCAAATCAATTGCTTCTTCTAGACCCATGATGCATGCTTCGTACTCCGCTTCGTTATTGGTGACCGGAAACGTCAGTCTTGCGGTGAACGGGATGTGAGATCCGTGGGGAGTCGTGATGATTGCCCCAATGCCACTTCCGTAAGAATTAACTGCCCCGTCAAATATCAATTTCCACTGGGATTTCCTATCTGGACCCTCGTTGGGCAACGGTTCATCGCAATCTTTCACCTTGAGAAACATGATATCCTCATCAGGAAATTCAAATTTCATCGGCTGATAATCTTCGATCGGCTGTTCGGCAAGGTATTCAGACAATACACTTCCCTTGATGGCCTTCTGGGAAACGTACTGAATGTCATATTCCGTCAACACCATTTGCCATCTGGCAATCCTGCCCGAAAGCGCTTGCTTCTCGAAGACGTACTTGATCGGATCCATCTTCGAAATTAGCATGGTTGTGTGATTGAGCATGTACTGCCGTAAACGTTTGGCAGCCCAGGCTAGTGCACAACACGTCTTCTCCAACATCGAGTAACGAGATTCACAGTCTGTGAACTTTTTACTCAAGTAGTAAATGACATGCTCCTTTCTGCCCGTCTCGTCGTGCTGACCGAGAACACACCCCATACTATTCTCAAGAACTGTCAAGTACATGATTAAGGGTCGTCCGGCCACCGGGGGTATCAAGATTGGAGGTTCATGTAGATACTGTTTTATCTTATCAACTGCCTTTTGGAAATTCTCGTTCCAGATAATTGCCTGATCTTTCTTCAGCAGTTTGAACATCATTTCACACGTGGCCGTGAGCTGAGAAATAAACCTTGCAATGTAGTTTATTCTGCCCAAGAAACCACAAACTTCTTTCTCGGTTTTTGGCACTGGCATTTCTTGTATTGCTTTAATCTTCGCAAGATCAACCTCGATGCCTCTTTCGTTCACAATAAACCCAGTAGTTTTCCAGACCGTACTCCGAAAGTACACTTGTTAGGATTCAGCCTCAACCTGAATTTCCTAAGCCTCTCAAAAAGCTTCAGCAAATTGACCAGATGTCCCTCCTCCGTTTGGGACTTCGCAATCATGTCATCAACATAGACTTCAATCTCATGATGAATCATGTCATGAAACAAAGTAACCATTGCTCGTTGGTAAGTGGCCCCTGCATTCTTCAGACCGAAAGGAATTACCTTGTAGCAAAATGTTCCCCAAGGTGTAATAAACGTAGTTTTCTCCATGTCCTCCGGCGCCATCTTGATCTGATTGTAACCGGAGAAGCCATCCATGAACGAAAATACGGAGAACTGAGCTGTATTGTCGACCAACACATCAATATGAGGCAGTGGGAAATCGTCTTTAGGGCTCGCCCTATTCAAATCCCGATAATCGACGCACATTCGTACCTTACCGTCCTTCTTCGGTACAGGCACTATGTTGGTGACCCACGGAGGGTAAGTAGTGACCGCTAAGAAGCCAACATCAAGCTGCTTCTGCACTTCTTCTTTGATCTTAACGGCCATATCTTGCCGTGTCCTCCTAAGCTTCTGCTTAACGGAAGGACAATCTTCTCGTAGCGGCAAGTGATGGACCACGATGTCAGTGTCAAGTCCGGGCATATCTTCGTATGACCAAGAAAAGATGTCACTATACTCTCTCAACATCTCGACTAATCTCTGCTTGACATCATTCTGCAATGTGGCCCCTATCCTGACGTTCCTGACTAATTCTTCAGAACCCAGATTCACAATCTCAATCTCTTCCTCGTGAGGCAGAATAACTTTCTCTTCTTGTTTCAACAAGCGGGCCAACTCTTTGGGAAGGTCTTCGTCTTCATCAATCTCTTCTTCGGCTTGATAGATCAGGCAATCGAAGTCGAAGTGAGTCGTAGAAGGTCCAGAGTCGATGTCATCTGCTATGTGGATCCTGCAATAACAAGGGTTAAGCTTAAAACAAGGATATGCAGGTTAGCACAAACCCCATTGCCATTTTGTTGTTTTTCAAAACAAATATAAAACAGGAATAACAGAGATCTCAATATTTGAATGCGAAGAAAAACGCCTTTTGATTTATTGGTAAAATGCATGTACATAATCAAATAAGGCCCTGAAAATAAAACCACTATGCCCCGGGTAGGACATAGGGTTGTACAATGATTGGAGAAAGTAAATCATTACTCTTTGCCTGTCACTTGGGTGGTATCCCTAATGGACTAGTTGGTGAGGCTCTGGCCTGGTTTGCTTGGCTGGATCCAAGAGTCTAGGTCGCAATCGCTGTCTTCGCCATCTTCAGACACCGCATTGACACTTTCGAATATTACCCCGCAGCTTGTAAACTGGATCGTCCCTTTACCTCGCGACGCACTGTGAGAAGAGGAGGCTTCAGCCGCAGAAGAGTATCCTAACCCAAACTTGTCCTGTTTATTAGGTATTTCTAGAACCCGCCCCCAGCCTGGGGTAGATCTGGCTTGAACAATGGCCCGGGCTTCCTTGAAGGAAGAGAGAGTCATCTCTGGTTTCTCAGTCATTACTGGAGCCATGTCCTTGACTTTAACAGCTTCGAACGCCTGACATAGGGTTTCGTGGATTTCCCCATCCATCTCAACATATTTGAAGGACAACAAATGGCTCACCATTATGTCTTCCTTGCCACATACAGTCACGATGCTGCCTCCGACAGTGTACTTAAGCTTCTGGTGCAACGTGGAGGTCACGGCGCCAGCAGAGTGGATCCATGGCTGGCCTAAGAGACAGCTGTAGGCAGGCATGATGTCCATGATGTAGAAGACTGCGTCGAAAGTTTCCGGCCCGACTTGGATTGGCAATGTTACCTCTCCAAAGACATGACACTTGGTTCCATCGAAAGCCTTCACAACCAGATCACTGGGTGTGTAGATCAATCCACTAGTATCTAACTTCATCAATGCCTTCTTCGGAAGAACATTGAGCGACGACCCTGTGTCCACCAACACATGAGACATAATTGTTCCCCTACACTCTATCGAGATGTGCAAGGCACTATTGTGGTTCCTTCCCTTCGGCGTCAGCTCCAGGTCAGTGAGCCCTAACCCGTTTCCAGCATTCACGTGGGCTACGACCCCTTCCAACTGGTTGACCGAGATTTTCTGTGGTACATACGTGTCCTTCAAAACCTTTAACAGCGCGTTGCGATGTGACTCCGAACACAGCAACAAGTTCAGGATGGAGATTTTCGAGGGTGTTTGATGGAGGTGATCCACGATCTTGTAGTCACTCTTCTTGATCAACCTCATGAACTCTTCAGCATCCTTAACAAGTAAGTCCTTCTCTACCCCACGAGGGGTTTCCTCAACGACATTACTCTTTCCCTTATCTGTTTCTTCAGCTTTGTCCGCCACAATATCAGGTGGAGCAAACACTCTTCCACTGCGCGTGATTCCGCCAATTCCCACTAGGTTATCCACAGACCGCCCAGATGGTTCCAATTCTAACTTCTGTCCTTTGCAGTAGACGTCTGCCCCATAATGCCACGGGAAAACATTGGTGCTTTCAAAGGGTATCGGCCCAGCCTTCGTGATGGTAATGGTGGGCGGCCTGGGTGCAGAAATGGTTATCGTCTGGCGAGGGATGGTGATGGTGGCAACCTCATCATCTTGCTTCAGCATTACCTCTCCAGATCCACATTCGGCCCTTCAGCTAAACTGCAAGATTCCTTCAGTCATCAGACTCTGAATCCCCTCTATCAATTGTTCACATCCATCAGGACGAGTCGCACAGCCCATACATAGTTCTCCACAACCCGGAAAGAAGCCTCTCTTCATCAGCTTGGCTTTAACGAAGCTAAGCGGTGTCTTCAGATCCTTGACGTCAGTCAATAAATCCAAATTCTTGTCTTCAATAATGGCATTCACCCCACCTCCCCTATGATTCGGCATAGGGTTCTTTGTGACATTCGACACATTATCTGAGAAATTGATGATCTTAGCATCCACCATATCCTGTACCTTGTGCTTGAAGGCTTTGCAGTTTTCTATCGTGTGGCCGGGTGCCCCTGAGTGAAAGTCACATGTTGCATTCGCGTCGTAACCTGACGGAGGTGCCCTTGTCAAGGGAGCCAAGGTTCTTTTCTGGACTAGCTGTAACTGAAGCAGAGTTTGTAACAACTGAGCATAAGACATGGGCAGTGTCTCAAGGTGACGGCTTGACAGAGGTGCCCTGTTCTGATGCTTTTTGTACCCTTGCTGATTTGGTTGTTGCTGCTGCGGCTGCTGTTGTGGCTGGGGTTGTTGGACAGCATGGATGGTTATGCTAGCCACCTGCTGGCGTGGGCCTTTACCTTTCCTTCGAGCATTGGACACGACGCTCGTCTCTCCTTCACGCCTTTTGCCACCATATGGTTTCTTTCCTCCTCCAGCTGAGGATAGATCAACACCTTGAATTTTCCCCAGTTTGATCCCATTTTCAACGTGCTCGCCAGTGATGATGAGATCAGAGAAACTTCCAGACATACCACTGACCAATTTCTCGTAATAAACCCCTGGGAGAGTGGCAACAAACATCTCAATGAGCTCCCGTTCAACCATCGGCGGCTGAACCCTGGCTGCCAATTCACGCTACCGCTGGGCGTATTCTTTGAACCCTTCGTTGTTCCTCTGTGACAAGTTCTGCAGTTGAACTCAGTTCGGAGCCAAGTCACTGTTATACTGGTAATGATGCACGAATTCCTCAGCAAGTTCCTTCCACGTGCGCACACTGGTAGGCTCCAAACTCATGTACCATTTCAAGGATGGCCCGGACAAGCTATCCTGAAAGAAGTGCATCAACAACTTCTCGTCTTCAGAGTGAGCGGACATCTTTCGGTAGTATGACCTTAAGTGGACACGAGGGCAGGTGGTGCCCTTGTACTTCTCAAAGTCGGGTACCTTGAATTTAGGAGGCACCTTGAAATAAGCAATCAATCCCAATTTAGACATGTCGACACCCATGGTGTTCTGGTTCTCGAAATTCCTCATCTTGTCCTCGAGTGCCTTAAACCTCAGTCGTGCTTCAGCAGTCAGCTCTCCTTCAGCACCCTTCTATGAGAACAAATCTTCTTGACGGTCTTCCAACCATGGCTGAGGCCCATACAAATTTCCAGCACCTGCGTTGCCGTTGCCCAGTCCAGCATTGCCATTAGCTTCAAAATTTCCATTACTGACGCCAGTCGTGTTACCATTGAGCCCCATATTAGCGATCACATTGCCGTTGCCATTGCCATTCCCCCCGGTCACGGGGATGCCACCCTGAGGAGTTTCAACAGGTGGAGGGGTTGGAACATTCCCACCATGGAGTACACCGTTGCTATTTACCCTTGAGATCAGAGGCTGGACCAAGGTTCTGAGATGGTCTTGGCCGCTGGCAACCACTTGCATGAGCTCCATGAAGCGGTCCATCCTCTCTCGGAGTTCCTGAACGTCAGTCTGCACTTGCTCCATTGCTCTAGCCTGATTTTCTCTGGTCGGATAGCAGTGGATTGGCCTTCGATCAATCCTGGAACAACCTGTATACACAAAGGGTTAGAAAAAAACGACAAAGTGCTCGTTATGCAAATGCTTCATGCAAATGCAAACGTGTGTCTGTGCGTTAGGGAGATTTCCCCCGATCCTAGTGCCTGAGTGCCAGTGCTGATAATAAGAAGTTTGCGTCCAGTCATGGAAATAACATCTCATATATATAAAAAAAGCCCATCAAGGCGGTATACAATGTCACTGAGTACAAGCAGAATCAATAGCATGACCTCGACCAACAAGCCTGGTGATTGTCAGCATACAACAATGATCAAAACAAAAGGATTACAAATATAGTCAAGCACGGCCACGGGCGCGGAACTCTTCTAACAGATCCCTCGTTTCTGGATGATCAGGCCGAGTGAGCAACCCTTCGACAAGTAACTCCCTCTGCCTAATAGTGTATTGAAGACCTTCAACTGAGTCTTCCCATGCTCCTTCGCCGAAACAATCTTCTAACTTCCGCTTCTTGGATTCAAACGTCAGTTTGCGCTCCTTCAGGTTAGCAAGAGCCTTGTTAAGCAGGCCTTCAGTGGCGTATCTGCGAGCGGTTTCTTCATCAAACCTCTTCTCACTAGCCTTCACCTGGGCTTTCAATTTGGAGATCTGCTGCTTCAGTTTATCCTCCCGTTCTTTGCGGTTGGCTAGAGTAGCCTTCTAATGCTGATTAAACTTGGATATTCTCCGGTACACTTCATCCAAGTGCTGCTTCTTAGTGGCCAATACGTCGTTGACAGATTTGAAGTCCCGACCCAAGCGCTCACGCTCAGCCAACTACTTAGTCAAATCTGTACCCAACTTGTTTACCAGCTCTGTTTGCCTCTTGAAGGAATGGACAGCTTCGCTTCTCTCGCTTCTGAGCTGAGCCAATTCTTTCTCCAGTTCTTCGTTTGCCTTCTTCAGCTCATCTCGCTCAGCTAACACCTGATTGTGTTGCTGAATAGGCACGGTGGTAGGCTCTTCAATCACTGGAGGGCTTTCTAGCTTGGCAGGAGGAAACGACATCCCTATGATATCTGCTCTGGCTCTGATCCAGGTCACATATGGAGCGTAGGCTTCACTATTACTCTTTCCCAGCAACGGTTTTCCCCGCTTACTGATACCATTCCAAGCGTGCTGAAGCTTAGATAACATATCCCCCTCTAGAAGACCAGTGAGGTACAGAGATTCCTGCACCTCTTCATCCTTCGGTGGAGCTCTTAAAGCATAAGTAAACTGTCGGACCAACAGGGATGGATTATAGTTGATACAACCCTTCCTGCCTATCAAAGGCACATTCGGAAACCCGCTGCAGCTGAAGATAATCTCAGTACCCAACCTATCTCTATCAAACCAGGCAATATCCTCCGCTGATAGACTCATCAAACGCTCAGACCACTCAGCTGTGGCTGCAGAGGAAGCAAAGGGACCCTTCTTGGGTAGGTGACTATCAAGCCATCTATAGAATAGGGGCACACAACACGAGACATTCTTGCCCCTTCTGTTCTCGTTTTTGTAGTGGACGGAATGGTAAACATCTCCAATCAATGTAGGGACTGGATTCCCTGCTGCAAAGATGTGAAAGGCGTCGAAGTCTACAAAGTCAGGCATATTAGGGAACAAAATGATGCCGTATATGCAAAGAGCAAGAATAGCGTTGAACACGATCCAACAACAGTCTTTGGCACACTACTGGGCCTTTCCCACTAAGAACTGCAAGGAGAAACCGGGAACCCTGTTCCAACTAGACAAGACCAACTCGGAGGCATCCAGATGAAGTGAAAGAGCTAGACTAGCCAGATTAAGCTCAACATCCATATGAACAAAGGGCATCTGACTCTTGATAGGCACACCTAACAAATCAGCATACTCCTCTAGTGTGGGTACGAGAATAAAGTCCGGGAAATTAAAGCATCTCAAAGGAGGATCGTAGAACTGCAACAAGGCGTGCAACCCATTCAACTCAAACACAGAAGGTTTACAAACCAAGCTGAGCAGTTTCCCATAAGACTTTCTGAATTCACCTCTCACAGAACCATCTGCTAAAGCAATCAAAATGGATAGCTGAGCAACATCAGGAGTGGGGAGCTTGTAGGCCACAGTCTTCCTCATAGAACCCATAACAGCACAAGAGAAGGCAAGAAAACCTGAACCGGGAGAAACGGTACCTGCAACACAGACACACGTTAATGAAATGCAAATGAGTATGCAAAACAATGCAAAATGAAATCATGCGGCAGGAGATCAAGACGGATGTGCTATTGAGGAGATGAAGGTGAAGATTCTGTATCAACAAAACCACAATACTGCTCTGTCAAGAACAACCATATCTCTGATGAGAAGAAAACCCTGATATCGGACCATAAATCTGCTATGTCAAGAACAAATACACATCTGATGATGAGATCCTTTGATCCCAACCATAAACCTGCTCTGTCAAGAACAAATACACATCTGATGATGAGAGCCTCTGATACCAACAAAACTGATTCACTATCAAGAAAACCAGGTAGTCTGAAGGTTAAGGTTTCCTACAACAAACCCGACCCTGCTCACAGGTACGGACCTAAACTGACACAAGTTCGGCATCCTAT
Source organism: Lathyrus sativus (assembly GCA_963859935.3). Taxonomy (NCBI): domain Eukaryota; kingdom Viridiplantae; phylum Streptophyta; class Magnoliopsida; order Fabales; family Fabaceae; genus Lathyrus; species Lathyrus sativus. The sequence goes on along the minus strand of OZ012739.1, from coordinate 145,086,998 downwards.
GCGGTCATCAGCGTCACAGACATTCAAGAGGGGTGATACAATACCCAGAAGGTGTGGCATCACCGTCTCCTGAAGCGGCCTCACTCAGCTGAATTCCAAATGATCGGTCCCCAGAGTCGACAATCCTCCAAACCAATAACCCCTCAGGCCCAAAGGGACGGAAAAGAAGTCAACCGGGAGAACCTCGTCTGAGCGTGGATTTCATGAGACACTAGTGCCTGCAAAGCAAGCACGCGCCCACTAATTTCCACAACTAATGCTAAGTACACTCAAGCCTAGGTCTGGCTTCTCACTCATCAGAATGCCCCTCCCACAACAGTACAAATAATCATATCATACTGAAAATAAAATGCGGGAAATAAAATGCGATAAACAAACACAACCCAACAAGTAATCATACAAGCGCTAGGATTGACTCTCGCAGGGGACGTTGGATCCCCAAACTGACTCGCATAAGGGAAGTTGGATCCCCGGAAACTATCAAGTCCCCAGCAGAGTCGCCAGCTGTCGCTTCCGCGAAAATAAGGTGTCGGCAAAACAAAAGAGTCGTCACCTTTCGTTATTTATCCCTCAGAACGGGAAAGGAAACGATCGGAGAAACCTGACGAAAAGGTATAAGACAAGGTCATCGCAACCAATGTCTGGGTTCGGGAGTCGGTTACGCAAGGGGAAGGTATTAGCACCCCTCACGTCCATCGTACTCGATGGGATCCACGCTTGTTGTGTTTATCTGACGGGCTGGTTTTATCTATCTACCTATCAAGGCTGGCTTAAAAAGAAAAGAAAATGACTCGGCAAAGCGTCGCACTTTATGCCTACGTATTCTCATCAGAGAATGAGAAATCAGAGTCAACGTAGTTCGACTAACTACGGGTGATGGGGGAAGGTGGCTCGCCAATACATCAGTATTGTGCCTACGTACTCTCAACAAGCATGAGAGATCAGAGCTTACATAGTTTTGGATAATACGACTTACGGGGATTCAGATTCATCTGTTTTATCGAGTAGGGTTAACAAACAGTTCCAGCAGTTTGGCGTACGCAGCTCGACCCTTGGAGACTTAGGCGTTACCGTTTGCGGTAGAACTGGGAGTTAACGACACTCTTTTCTTTAGAAAAGTTTCTTTTGAATTACGGGCCCACGAGGCAAAAAGATTTGAAGTTTGTTTTCTGTCTTTTACGGAAGAACTGTTTTTTATGGATGTTTGCAACCAATATCGCACTAGAGACTATGATCTGAGAGTGAATGTGTCGCATGTCACCCAAAGGGTGCCATACTAAACATCCAGACTGTTGAAAAGAAACTCTCCAACAATCCTTTCTCAGATAGCTTAAGGCTCGTAACGTACGACGTCAATTAACCTTTATTATTGTATTTTAATTTGTTTTGAGATGAGAAGAGAGAGGGCTCAACTAAGGGGAGACTATCAATGTCCTAATGTTGTCATGCCAAGGATTCATCCTATGGTTGAGGTTTGAAACAGGGAACTCCTAGAAGTTGTCATGCATAGGTTTCAACCTAAAGTTCTAATCATCACTTCCTTATCAAAGGAAGTGAGATTCTTAGGGGATCATGTCAATGATAAACGGAAACAGATAAAGCATCAGCTAAACAGTAAACAGTAAACAACTGTAAAATGCATGCAATGCAACTGAGGGAGGAAATGTGTGTGGGGCAGCAGCCTCCACAAGCTCGTCTCGACCTCAAGCCAGATATGAATAACTGTAACCATACAGAAAAAATAACATGCTATCAAGCAAAATATGAGTAACTGTAATCATACAGAGGAAATGAAATAAAATGCCTTCAAGCAAATAACCAACCATATAGGCAAGGGAGCAGAGCTCTACCGAATACCAGCAAGCAAAGCCATACAGTAAAAATACAATCAGAGGGAGCAACTCAACCTCTAGTGCAATCATGCTCCTAGAGTAAATCAATCTAAATATGAACTTATTATAATGCATCAAGCAAATCAAACAAGTCACATCAATACAGTTGCACAGAAAGCAAACAGACAAGAAAGAAAGCAAATCAACCCCTCCCACAGCTTCATAGCAAAGCTCTCCTCTGACAGCAGTTCAGTCCTCAGCCTGTAACTGCTCTTCAAGGCCTTCATCTTCAATAGCAAGTATCAACTTTCTTCTTCAAGCTTTTAACACATCAAACACAAGTATCAACTTGTTCTCCAATTTCAAGCTTCAGCTCTTCATTCAATCTCAACTTGATCTTCTTCACAAGTGCCAACTTGCTCTTCTTGGTCTTCAAGCTTCAGCTCCAATGGTAATCTTCAAATACAGAGAAGTATCAACTTCTAGCATCTTCAATCTTCTAACAAGGAACTCCATCCTCTAGAAAGGGAGAAAGATTCATCTAACAAGAGCAAGGTTTGGATAGTGGGAAACAGAGTGAAGACCAAAGGTCACCACTAAACACTCCACCATCAAGGAAAGGAACCCTCAAAGGTTCTACCAACTTGGGAAGGGCCACACATCCTACCAAAGGAGGGATGAGGCCTTCACAAGGGGACCTTACATCATAGGGAAGAATGGAAGTGATCAACACCTTCCATGTTTTATGAAAGAAGAGAATCTATCTAGAAGCTCTACTTACAAACCCTAATCTTAACACCTAAACAAAACTACACCAAAAGAAGGGAGATCCTCACATCCAAGCTTCTTCATGCATTCCTCAGCAGCCCACACATGTCTTCATCATCATCCAAGAGCAAGAGAGGCAAATCCCTAATCTAAGGGAACTAGAGAAATCATTCTAGTTGAATTAGCAAGTTAGGATCACCTAAAACCTAGTACTAAAGTTAATCCTAACTAAAATACTAAAACCAATTGTAAAATCCTACAAAAATAACTATGGGAACCTAATTCAATCATGAATCTACCATACAAAATCCAGAGGTTGAATCATCCACAAAGTCCTAGAAATAAAACCTAAATCACAAGGTACTAAGCTTAAACCCTAAAACTAGAGCACCTAAAGTTTCAACTTAAAACTACTACCTAATTTCATCAAAAAAAGGTGAGAAAAATCTAAGGGGAGCATTCATATCTAAACTAACTACACACAAAAAATTAGCTCAAGAATCATCACCAATTGCTCACACAAAAATCAGCAAAACAAAGTATCAACCATAATGATTTAATATCAATTAAAATACAAAAAAATGCACATAAAAGGGAAATGCATGAATTTCCTAATCTTTCAATTTCATAAAATTCTAGACTCAATCATTAATCAAGAAAATAAACTTGGAACTAATTGAGTTATTTTTCTATTTATTGTGAATTATTTTCAAAACTACATGAAATGATAAAAATAAAAGAAATAATAAGAAAATGATAAAAGGTGCGTGACAAATAGCAAATATTCCAAGTTTAAATCCTGGGTTGGGCCCAGAAGGGGGGTGTGGATAACAATCTGTCCAAAGCCCAGGCGCTTCAACTCATTTTCCTTCTCTTCAGAAATTCACACAAGAAAGAAAAATAGTACAAGCCAGGATTCGAACCAACGACCTCTTGGTTCACACAGTGAAGGATCAAAGTCCATAAGCAAAACAGTGAGTTTTGGAGAAGGGTATGTGGCTCATCATGAGCGCTTGGATCCATGGACTGAGTCAAGTCTTCCTTGTGAATGGAGGGACACGATTACATCTTCTTCATTTTAAACCTGCAAGTCTGCGCGCGCATGGCCCATCGCCGGTGGCTTTTCCGGCCACCCCTGGCGCAACCCTAAGACTCTCTACACTCAACCATTTGCCACGATGTCTAAACGAATCTTGCTCAAAATTTCACAAGCAATTCAACCACGCCATTAATTCATCCTCAAAATGCCTGAATCTTGAGATATCAATCTCAACCGAAAATGCAATCCAACCTAAATTGTCTCTAAAGTTGCAATTGATCATCCTAAATCCATCTATATCAATAGGGGAACCTAACCACATGCTTCTAGTTCACTAAAAACACATAATTAGAGAGAAATTTCAAGAATTTAAAACCTGTATTTGAGCTTGTAACAGATGCACTTCTTGCTCGATTCAACCTTCAAGATGATGCAGATTCACTCTAAATCACCTTCGAAAGCTAATGCAATCTTCAATTTCTCTTGGATTGGCCTTGAACTCAGAAACCGATTCCAACTTGCAGTTGTGAAACTTCAACCTCACTCTCTGCTTCAGGGCTCAATCTTCACCAAAAAATGGCTGAACACACTCTAATGTTTATATAGAACTCATTGGAAATGTCTAGAACTTTCTGCAACCTTCCAAATGAGATTTTCAATTTCACTTTCTCCTTCAAAATACCATGTTGCAATAATAGTGTATTTGCTCCCTTTGGGCATGAAAATTCTTGCAATCATCATCTCATGAGATATTGGATTAGTTGGTTATGTTAATTTCCTTGTTTACAAGCCAATGGTGTGAGTTTGATATGTTGCTTCATCATGAAGAAACAACATGAAATGGTATGAAAATGGCCTCAAACCAAAATTCCAACATTGCCAAAGTTCTTAAAATGACTTTTCCATTCAAAATGACCTATTATTTTTCCTTGTTTGGACACAAAACGAATTATTTCAATTTTTGACCATTAAATGCCTTTAATTATTCTTTTTTCAAAATTCCTTGAACCACATCCTTCCTTGAGCCATTTCAATGCATCCTTGATGCATGGTCAAGGTTAAAACCCCATTTTGAGCAACTTTCTAGTTGAACAAAATTTCATTTGAGATGTCTAAGTTGGTGAAAATGACCCATAACCAAAAATGACCCATAATCACAACTTCCCAAAATACCCTTGACTTGTCAAAGCCGTAACTTGAGTTCTACAAATCATATCAAGGACTTCTAGTACTCTCTAGAAAGCTAAGAGGATAAGGAACAACATTCATGTTTATCAAAATTCCATAGGAATCATAATTCTTGGGCAAAAGTGTCATGCAAGTTAGGTAACTTTCAAGCTCCAAATTCACATGCCTCAGATGACTTGTAACTTGTCAAAGCCATAATTTGAGTTCTACAAATCCTATCAAGGACTTCTAGCACTCAAATTAAAGCTAAGACCATTCTCTAAAACAATCATGTTGGGGGCAAGATGAGATGACAATCATATCTTGAGTTAAATAGTCTTGAAGTCAGGGGTCAAGCCAGGGGATTTTACACTGTCAAGCCTTGGAAACCCTAGCTTGAAACTTCTCAAACTCTTCAATCATGATGAGTTAACCTTGGAATCATCCTTAGAACATCTCAATGTATCAATCCATGATCACGTAGCCCTTGAATTAGGTCTCAACCTCTTTCAAATCCTCAGTTGACTTAGGGTTGACCCAGTCAAACCCTAATTGCACCACTCATGGCTGAGCCTTCTTAATCTTGCACAATGACCTGTCTAGGCCTCAGAGTGATCTTCAACACTTCTCATGAGCTCTCTCAAGACCTCAAGTCCATCTCCATGACCTCAGAATCATCTGATGGCTTCCCACAACTCTCAAGTTAGGAGACCTACACACTTGGCTTCAATCACTCTCTCTGAGGATCTTTTAACTTCTCTGACAAGGATATCCACCCTTGAACACTTAAATAAGCCTCCTTAGCTAGCTTCAAAGTCTTGCGTAGCTATTGATTGGTAATCATACCTCTTGATCTCCTGTATACATGTCAATGAAATGCAAATGATAATGCTAATGTGAATGAAATGAAACATAAGCTAGGTAAAGAAATGTTGGGCAAATTTTGGGGTGCAACAAGGAGGAATTTCGACATGGTCTTGTTGCGTTGTGTTGATGAACTTGAAGTAAACTTGTTGATGGAGGAAGTTCATGAGGGTTCTTTTGGTACTCATGCCAATGGACATGCAATGGCTAGAAAATTATTGAGATCTGGGTATTATTGGATGACTATGGAATCCGATTGCTTCAAATACGCCAGAAAGTGCCATAAATGCCAGATTTATGCTGACAAGGTGCATGTGCCACCGGCTCCTCTGAATGTGTTGACGTCTCCTTGGCCTTTTGCCATGTGGGGAATCGATGTGATTGGAAAGATTGAGCTGACTTCTTCTAATGGGCATCGCTTCATTCTGGTCGCGATTGATTACTTTACGAAGTGGGTAGAAGCAGCGTCCTGCGCTAATGTCACGAAATAGGTGGTCGCCCGATTCATAAAGAAGGACATCATTTGTCGTTATGGTATTCCTGAGAGAATCATTACCGATAATGGTTCGAATTTGAATAACAAAAATGATGAAGGAGTTGTGTTAGGGTTTCAAAATTGAGCATCACAATTCTTCTCCATATCGTCCGAAGATGAATGGCGCTGTTAAGGCAGCTAACAAGAATATCAAGAAGATTGTGCAAAAGATGGTAGTAACCTATAAGGACTGGCACAAGATGTTGCCCCTTGCTCTTCACGGTTATCGTACTTCGGTGCATACGTCGACCGAGGCAACTCCTTTCTCACTGGTGTATAGCACGGAAGCAGTCCTGCCATTAGAAGTGGAGATTCCTTCTTTAAGGGTATTGTCGAATGTAAAGCTTGATGAAGCTAAGTGGGTGCGAACCAGGTTGAATTAGCTGAACTTGATTGACGAGAAGAGATTGGCGTCTATTGCTCATGGCTGGGTGTACCAGAGTAGGATGAAGAAAGCCTTTGATCAGAAAGTGCGTCCTCGGTGCTTCCAGACAGGTAATTTGGTGTTGAAAAGGATCCTTCCTCCTCAGACAGATCACAGGGGAAAGTGGACTCCTAACTATGAAGGTCCGTACGTGGTAAGAAAGGTTTTCTTTGGAGGAGCCTTATTACTATCTACCATGGATGGTGAATATTTTTCGTCCCCTATGAATGCAGACGTGGTTAAAAAATACTTTGCTTAAAGAGACCCGCTGGACAGAAAAAAGAAAAGTCCAGGAAAAAATGGGGCATCCCGGTGAACCATAAATTCGGGCAAAAATTAGGGAAAAGAAAAAGGAAAAATGTAAACCCGCAAAGTTGAAAACCTGAAAAGGCGACTTTGGCAAAAATGGGTATCCCGATGGATTGAAAACCTGAAAGGACGGTCCAAGCAAAAGTTAGGGATTTGAAAGCAAACAACTGCGATCTATGTTCGATCTGTAAGCTTGTGAGCAGTTATCCCGAAGGAAAGGAATCAGTCCAGTCAGTCTCTTCAGAAGGAAAAACACGGGGCACATTAAAGACATACAGGTCATAGCCGAATCGACACATGGTGGTTGTCTGTTTCCACATTGCCGACATTTGTATATATTCTTTTTGCTTTTTTGCAATTGCCTATTTTCAGGAATTGTATCCCAATTGTAATTTGCCTATTTACGGGCCTTTTATTAATAAAGTATTCACTTTAGTCAAAGAGCTTTCCTTTGTTTGTTTTACTTTTTACCGTTTTGTTTGCAAAAACGTCCGATATTTTGATAAACATTGCAGGAAAAAACAGGAGGCTTTACAGAGCATAGCGAAAGCAAATGATTTTGCTCGCGTGGTAAGTGTCATGAATGGTAACTGAGGTAACTATTTCGCGTGTACGCATTCTTTTGTTTCATGGCAGGATGGTACTCTCCAACGGAGGTGTTCCTCCATGACATTGAAATCATAAGGAAGATTCATTTCTCCCCTAGCAGAGATCTTTGTCGCACCCTGTTGCACCCCAAAATTTGCTCAACATCTTTTACCTGGTTTATGATTCATTGCATTATCATTTGCATAGTTCTATCATTTGCATATCATGGCATATCATTCATCCAACAGGGGATCAAGTGTGATTATTATCAAAAGAAGCCTAGCAAGAAATCTTATCCAAGCTTGAGAAGTCATCCAAGTCATCAGGAGGTGGTGGGAGGTCTTGATCAGTTGAGGACCATCAATGGGGTGTGAAGCATGAGGTGTGAATATGAGAGATGTATAGAGTTCATGGAGTGCCTAGAGAGCCATGTTGGAGCTAAATCAAGTCATTGTGTCAAATGCAAGAGCCACAGTTGAAGTGCAGACAATTAGGGTTTCATCTGGATAAACCCTAGGTCAATTATGCAATTGAAGAGCATTTAAGCCTAATTTTAGGTTATGGAGTTCATGAAATGATGTGATAAGACATTTGTGGTTTTGTTCCAAGATCAAATCAAGAAGAATCAAGAATGTGGGAAGTTGCTAAATTAGGGTTTCAGTGCAAATTACCCTGTTTAGTGCCTAACTTCAAGGACACATAAGTCAAAATACAAGTTTCAAATGGATCTTTGTCCAACATGAAACTTGTAGAGCATCTCAATACCTTTAATTTGAGTACTAGAAGTCCTCCATTGGATTTATAGAACTCAAGTTATGGCCCAGACAAGTTACAGGTCCTCAGATGCTTTTGAAATTTGTCTGTGAAAATCATCTGACTTCAAGGCTATTTTTGACTTAGAAGGAGGTTTCACCTGAACTTTTGGTCAACATGAAAGTTGTTCCTCATGATCTTAGATTTCTAAATTGTACTATAAGTCTTCCATCTGATTTGTAGAACTCAAGTTATGAGGTTTAGAAGGCAGGGGTGTTTTGGGAAAGTAAGATTATAGGTCATTTTCAATCATAGGCCAAAATCTCCAACTTGCACTTATCAAATGCAATTTTGTTCAACATGAAAGTTTCTCAAAATGGGGTTTTTAGGTTAGTCAAGAGGTCATGAGGGATTGATTGAGCTCATAGCAAGAGTTGGTTTGAAATGGCTTGAAAAGGAAGAAAATTCAAATGATTAAAGGAGGGAAAATTGACTTTTTGTGCTAGATGCCTCAAACCAAGCAAATGGGTACATTTTATGATTGGAAATTTCATTTTGAACACTTTGGCACTTTTACATTTTTTATTTGAGGCATAATTCCATGACTTTCAATGTTGTTACTTCATAAACAAGTCACATCTCAAAATCAATTACCAAGGCAATTCAACACTCCTTGTTGGTCCAGAAACATTCACAAGGGGTTTTGCAACTGGTTGGAAGCTTCTAGAGCAAGCTATGGAAAGGGATACACGACTGTTACATTTCAATTTTTGAAGAAAAATCAGAAAATGCAATGCACTGTTTTGGGCTTTAATTTGGATCCAAAAGCCCATGAAACTCTTCTATATATTCATTAGAGCAAGTTCAGATCAAGGTTGAGCCTCATTTCGCGCCAGAACCAGAAAGAGCAAGTGAAATTTCTCAGCTGCAACTTGAAATCGGATTTTGAGTTTGGAGCCAATTCAAGCCAAATTGAGGTGTGCAATCTCTTCCTTGTGGATCATTGAAGCTATCTGGAGCATTTTGAAGCAAGCCATGAGTTCTAACTGCACCTATTTCAAGATCTATACCAGGTTAGCATATCTCAAAATTCAGCATGATTTAGCATGAGTTAGATAGTTTTGAACTTGTGGTTAGGATCTAGACATGACATAGATCATTTTAGGCTTGATTTGGACTCAATTGATGATGATCGAAGATGACATGTGAGATCTGTTTGGACCTGAATCTCTTGATTCATGAGGAGTTAATGCTAGATGTTTAGATCAGGATGATGTAGGCAACATGAGGATGATTTCTATACCAATAGTTTGGATTTTAGTGATGATCAAAGTTGACATGATTTCTGAAAGTGGATTCGTATTTTGAAACCTAGCACGATCTAGAGGATTTTGAGTGGAGATTTGGAATCTATGTGAAAAACTGAGTTGAATTGGTATATAGTTTATCATTTTTGGTTGCCTGAACCTGGACCATCGCCGGAGAAGACAACCAGAGTCTTCTCCGGCCACCACCAACCACCAGCCTGAATCTCCACCTGGCCTGCCTGAGATTTGGAGAAGATGATGTCTGAACCCTTAGATCTTGCCTTGACCTTTGACTGACCTGAAGATCCAACGCTTGTGTTTTAATCTGAGAGTGGAGAGTTTTAATCCAAAACACAGCCGTTTCACTTAATGCGCTGGCAAGCTCTAGCGCGTTGGATTGCTTGACCAGTCTCCAGATCCTGAGGCTCTCATTATTTCGCAGCTTTAATTCCATTTTTATTTCATTTTGTTTTATTTTAATTGTTTGTTGATTCCAAAAATCATATTAGTTCCAATTTTGATCCAAAAATTATTTTAAAAATATCCTCATGATCCTTATGGAATTTGTGATTTTCTGGGATTAACAAAATACAATTTCATGCATTTTTCAATTTAATTTGATTTTTCTTATTTTGTTTAATTCTTTTAATTTTGCATAATTGACCATCTGTTTTGTAGAATTTTGTTCTTCCAATTGGTAATGATTTTGGTTTTTATTTTTTAGTATGTGTTAGGGTAAACATCTATGTTCCCTTAGAATTTTTGGTGGATTTTTAGAACAACATTAGGTTCTGTTTTAGGTGTTGAGATTAGGATCCTCCCAAACTTGTGGATTCCCTTGACCTATCTCAATGTAGGAATTGTTTATATAACTTAGAAGTTGATTTAGACTTCAATCTTTTTACACTAGGTTGTTCAAACATATATGTTCCCCCAGGAATTTTATTAGATTTTTGCAACTTCATTTCCTATTTTAGTTGTATTTTGCAAGTGGCTTGTATCTGTGGATTCCTCTCTTGAGTGCTTTGGTTTGTTTGGTTTGGTTGGTTGATTTGGAGCTGGTTTAAGCTTGAGTTCTTTTTGTTGGAGCTTCTGGATTCATTGAAGATGCTTGGGATTGAAGATTGAAGCTTAGAGTTGAAGTCTTTTCCTCTTGTGGAAGTTTCTTAGAAGCTTAGGAAATTAGGGTTTTAGGAAGTGCCTTAGACCTAGTTTTGATTCTTTCTTCAAACATGGAGTGCATTGTTTGCCTCTATTCTATCCAATGACATAAAGTCCTCCTTGGTAAGCTTCATCTCTCCTTAGGAGGGATGAGTGGTATGCCCAAGTGAGCAGAACTTTGAGGATACCTTTCATTTGCAATGTTAAGTTCTTAGTGATTTCCTTTGGTTGTCATTAAGTTCCCTAACATTATAACTTGATCTTGATGATTAATCCTCCTCTTGGAGTGTGCTTGTTGGAGCTTGAAGATTGATGAAGCTTGAAAATAGAAGCTTGCTTGAAGATGAAGCTTTTGCTGTCAATTTTGCTGTCTATCCAACTTTGCTGTTTAGAGCTGCTGTTGCTGTTTGCTGTAGGAGTTAGTTGCTGCTGCTTGGGATGCCTCCTCTGTATCTTTTGTTTTTCTCTGTATTGTCTGTTTGCTTGTGTTGATTACCTCTAGGTTTGAGGTGGAGCTTGTCTCCTCTTGCCTATTGTTTTCTCCCTTGCCTCTCCATTGATGCATTGCATGCATTTTACTGTTTACTGTAATTGCTTGATGTCCTTTGCTGTTTATCCCCTAGGATCTCTGATTCCCTCTGTGCAAGAGGAAATTATGACAGACATTAGGTTTTGACCCATGCATGGTAACATTAGGTTAGTTTCCCTTTCAACCATAGGCTTTTTAGAGCGTCTTTCTCTTCTCATCTCAAAACAATTCAAAAACACAGTAATAAGGATAACGCGTGCTGTACGTTACGAGCCTTAAGCTATTTGAGAAAAGATTGCTGGAGGGTCACTCTTCAGTAATCTGGTTGCTTAGTATGGTACCCTTAGGGTGACATGTGACGTAGTCACTCTCAGATCACAAGTCTTTAGTGCAGTACAAGTTGCAAACAGACTAAAAAACATTTCTTTCGTAAAAAAACTCAAACAAACATTCAAACTCTGCTTTTTTCCTCTTGGACTCTTAATCAGGAAAACCCTTTCTTAAGGAGATAAAAAAAACTGTCAGACAAACTTGTGTCTTCCGTAGCCCGAACTACGTTTGCTCTGATCTTTCATGCTGTATGAAAGTACATAGGCATAGGATGCGATATCCTAGCGAGCAATCTTCCCCTCCTTTCCCGTAGGTAGGCGAACTACGTTGACTCTGATTTCTCATTCCAGACGGGAATACGTAGGCATAAAGTGCGATACTTTGCCGAGTCATTTTCTTTTATTTTTAACCCAGACCTGTAGAGTAGATAGAATAATACACCCTTAGATAGAAAACAAGCATGGATCCCGTCGAGTACGACGGACGTGAGGGGTGCTAATACCTTCCCCTTGCGTAACCGACTCCCGAATCCAGGATTTGGTTGCAATGACCATTCCTTTCCCCCTTTGCGTTAGGTTTACTCTGAGCGTTTCCTTTCCCTCTTGTGGGATAAATAACGCACAGTGGCGACTCTTCTGTCATAGCCGGCGCCGATTTTCGCAGTAGCGACAGCTGGCGACTCTGCTGGGGACTTTCAGTGGTTCCCTGTGCGAGTCAATCCTAGTGCTTGTTTTCCCGTCTGGGGTTTTGTATGTATTTACCTTTCTTCCTTTACTTTCAGTACTCTATTATTGTTGTTGTGTTGGGTAGAGGGTCAGATTGAGAGATAAGCCAGACCTGGGCTTGAGTTTGCACATAGACTTAGAAGTAGAGAGTAGTGGTTAGCCTGCTTGCTTAGCTCGCACCAGCTAGCCGCAAAATCTGCGCTCAGACGAGATTCTCTTTGATGCTTCTTGCCTGGCCCTTAGGGCTCGACAAGTTGTCTGACCCGAGGATTGTCGACTCTGGGGACCTATCAATTGGGATTCAGCTAAGTGAGGCCGCTTCAAGGGATGATGATGCCACACCTTCTGGATATCGTATCATTGTTGCACCCCAAAATTTGTCCAACATTTCTTTACCTAGCTTGTGTTGCACCTCATTCACATTAGCATTATCATTTGCATTTCATTGACATGTATGCAGGAGATCAAGAGGTATGACTACCAATAAAGAGCTATACAAGACTATGAAGCTAGCCAAGAAGGTTATTCAAGTGGTCAAGGGTTGATATCCTTGCCAGAGAAGAGAAAATATCCTCAGAGAGAATGGTTGAAACCAAGGTTGTGTGCCTCCTAACTTGAGAGTTGTGGGAGCTCCTCAAATGATTCTGAAGCCATGAATGTAGACTGGAAGCCTTGAGAGAGCTTAGGATATGTCTTGAAAGCCATCAGGAAGCCTAGACAGGTCATTGTGCAAGATTAAGAAGACCTAGCCATGAGTGGTGTAATTAGGGTTTGACTTGGTCAACCCTGGGTCAACTGATGATTTGGAGAGGGTTGAGACCCAATTCAAGAGCCATGTGATCATGGATTGATGCATTGAGATGCTATAAGGATGATTCCAAGGTTAACTCATCATGATTGAAGAGTTTGAGAAGTTTCAAGCTAGGGTTTCTAAGGCTTGACAGTGTAAAATCCCCTAGTTTGACCCCTATCTTCAAGGAAGTTTAGCTCAAGATGTGATTGTCATCTCATATTACCACCAACATGAATGTTGTAGAGCTTGTTCTTAGCTTTAATTTGAGTACTAGAAGTCCTTGATAGGATTTTTAGAGCTCAAGTTATGACTTTGACAAGTTACAGGTCATCTGAGGTATGTGAATCTGGGGCCTTGAAAGTTACCCAACTTGCATCAAACTTTTGCCCAAGAAGGATGATTCCTATGAACTTTTGGTAAACATGAATGTTGTTCCTTATCTTCTTATATTTCTATAGAGTACTATAAGTCTTTGATAGGATTTGTAGAAATCAAGTTATGGCTTTGACAAGTCAAGGGCATTTTGGTCATTTGGAGATTACAGGTCATTTCAAGCATAAGGCCATAACTCCTATTTCCAAACTTCAAATGGAAAAATCTTCAACATCAAACTTGTTCAAAATGATGTTTTAAGGCTAGTAAGGAGGTCATGAGATGATGGGAAGGCTTTTAGCTCAAATTTGCAAAAATGACCTAAAATGAGGGCATAAGTTAAATAAACCAAAGTTGGAAATTGATATTTTCAACCTACACATCCAAACCATGGCATGTATTATATCATTTTGACTCTAGAAAACATTTTAAGAACAATGGTTTATCCATATTTTTGATTTGAGGTCTAAATTATGGACTTGCTTTGAAAAGCACTTGCTTGCATATTAAGTAACATGTGCATAACCTAAAATCAAGGCATGAGCAAGGGCCTTTGCAAGCTAAACTCTTCCAAAATGTCACTAGGGGAGAAATTGAAAGTGAATGGGATGAATTCCAAGCTGTTTGCAGATTGGTGCATATCATGATATGTGATTTGAAAATCTCATGACATGAGAAGTGGAAAATCTCATTGGAAGGATCTAGAGGGTTCTAGATCATCCAAACTTCATCTATATAAGGAGTAGAGTGGATCCATTGCAGAGGTTGGTGATCATTGAAGGATTGAGCTTAGTTTGAGATTGAAATTTCATAGCTTGCAAGTGCAATCGGTTTCATCAAATTCTCCATTTTCCTTCCATTTTCTTGATTGATACTTCTTCCATGGATGCCAAGGAGTGATTCCAGATCATTTCCAAGAAGAATTGGTGGCTAGATCGTGTATGAGCAAGTGATTTTCAGCACCTGCAACTCACCATCGGGTTTCAAGATTCAAGCACTTTCCATTGATTCTTTTGCATACAGAAGCAAGAGGAAGGTTCATTGATCGTGTCTGCAAGATTGTAGAGCTTGAAGTGGAGGATTAGTGCATCTGTTCAACCAAGATTTTCAGGTTGGTACCTTTCTTCCTATAGCATGATTTAGGTAGAATTAGGTTGAATTAGGGTGCTAGATTGATTGTAGAATGGTGTAGGATGGATTTCAGATAGTTAATTGATGAATTAGAGACAAATTAGGTGAATTACCATTTTCGGTTGAGATTGGGATATGGTGAATCTTGAGGTTTCAGAGGAAACTAAGGGTATGGTTGAACTCGTGGCAAGATTTGGGATAAGATTCATGTTTTGACCTCTTGGATTGGAGGCCTCTAGGGAGAGCTAGGGTTGAAGGGGATGACCGGAGCTCCACCGGCGATGGCCGGAGCTAGGCGCGAGTTGCAGAGGTTTGAAAAGGTTGAAGATGACTCTGGGACCGTTAGATGAGGGTTTGACTTGGACTTTGAGGCTGATCCAAGGGCCACGTTTTAAAGTTGATTTGTGAAGGATCTAAGTAAGTGAAACGATGCGTTTCACTTACTAGCTGGTTTTGGGCTTAGTGAGTTAGGCGCTATGCACACCCCCCTGATGGCCTAACCCAGATTTTAAACTGAGTCTGATTTCTATTTGCACCGTGTGTTTAGTCTTTTAATTGGATTTTCTTTATTTTTTTCATTTTGTTTATGGTTCTTGTAAAAATTATAATTAATTGAAAATTAATCCAATTAAACCCATTCTTTTTGCATTCTACTCATGATTGAGTCTATTATTTTTTAGAGAAAAAATACTTTCATTTCATGTAATTTCTGATTTTATTAGAATTTTATATTTTAATTGATATTAAAGTGATTATGTTTGATGCATATTTTTGTGGATTTTTGTTTGATCTCATGGTGATGATTTTGAGCCTAATTTTTTGTGTGTGATTAGGTTAGACATGTATGATCCCATAGAATTTTTCTCACATTTTTGTGATGAAAATAGGTGTGCTTTCTAGATTGATATTTAGATGCTTCCTTTTAGGGTTTTAGGTTTGATACCTTATAATGTAGAATTTAGTTCTAGGTCCAATTTGATGGTTTGATCTTTGAAACTAATATGGTAGAGTCATTATTGACCTAGGTTCCCATAGTAATTTTTGTAGGATTTTACAATTGATTTTAGTATTTTAGTTAGGACTAACTTTAGTACTAGGTTTTAGGTGATCCTAACTTACTAATCTAACTAGTTTAACTTCTCTAGTTCCTTTAGATTAGGGTTTGTGCTTGGTTTGCCTTTGGTTGAGATTGAAGACAAGTTGAAGACAAGATGAGGCTGCTTGAAGTTGCTTGAAGTTGCTTGGAGCTTTGGATTTGTTGGTGCCTGAAGGTGTCTGATGAAGATTAGGAGATAGGACATAGGGAGAGTCTCATAGTTAGAATGATTTCTTTCACAAACATGGAAAGCATCTTGTGCTTCCATTCCTCCCAATGACTAAAAGTCCTTCTCAGATATCCACATCCCTCCTTTGGAAGGATGAGTGGATTTATCTGGGAAGTAGAACTTTGAGGGAACCAGTCTCTCATATTGATGAACCCTTACAGGCTTCCTTTGGTTGTCAGCAAGCTGTTTATCATTTACTCTCATTCTGTTAAATCAATTGTCTTCTGGGTTGAGTATCTTGAGAGATGTTGGGCTTGAGTTTGAAGATGAGGACTTCACTGAAGAGTGTGGAAGAGGATGATTCCTTGAGCATTGCCATTGCAGTTGAAGCTTGAAGAGCAAGAAGACTAAGTTGACACTTGAAGATTCAATGGAGATTGAGTGAGGAGCTGAGGCTTAAAGAATTGGAGGATGGGGTTGACACTTCCATGAATGAAGACTACTCTGAGAAGCTGAAGCTTGTAGGAGAAGAAGACCAAGTTGATACTTGAGGATTCAATTGAGATTGAGTGTAGAGCTGAGGCTTGAGGAATGAAGGATGAGTTGACATTTACACTGATGCTTTGAGAGCCTGAAGGAATCAAGTTGATACTTGTAGTTAAGAGTGAAGCCTGAAGGTGGAATTGACTGGAGAGCTGAAGCTTGGAGAAGTGAAGATAAGTTGAAACTTATGTTGAAGGGTTGAAACCTGGAGAAGCAAATTGATATTTGTCATGAGAGATGGTAGCCTTGAAGGGTGGCTGAAGTCTGAAGACTGAGTTGCTGTTAGAAGAGCTGAAGCTTGGAGTTGGAAGAGAGTTGTTGATCTGCTTTCTTGTCTGTTTTCCTTTCTGTGTTGATGTGCCTTATTTGACTTGCTTGATGCATTAGAATAAGTCCATGATTAGACTGACTTTAATCTAGGAGCATGATTGCACTAGAGGTTGAGTTGCTCCCTCTGCTTGTATTGTTACTGTATGGCTTTGCTTGCGGGTATTCGGTAGAGCCCAGCTCCCTTGCCCATGTGGTTTGTTTTGCTTGATAGCATGTTATTCCTATTGCATGATTGCAGTTTACTGTATTTTGCTTGACAGCACTTTATTTTATCTCTTCAGTATGATTACTGTTATTCATATCTGGCTTGAGGTTGAGATGAGCTTGTGGAGGCTGCTGCCCCACACACATTTCCTCCCTCACTTGCATTGCACGCATTTTACAGTCGTTTACTATTTATCTGTTTACTGTTTAAGCTGATGCTTTATCTGTTTCTGTTCATCATTGATATGATCCCCTAGGAATCTCATTTCCTTTGATAAGGAAGTGATGATAGAACTTTAGGCTGAAACCTATGCATGATAACTTCTAGGAGTTCCCTGTTTCAAACCTCAACTATAGGATGAATCCTTGGCATGACAACATTAGGACTTAATTGTCTCCCTTAGTTGAGCCTGTTCTCTTCTCATCTCAAAACAGCTTAAGATACAGTAATCATGAATGATTTCTTTCGTACGTTACGAGCCTTAAGCTATCGGAGAAAGGATTGTTGGAGAGTTTCTTTTCAACAGTCTGGATGTTTAGTATGACACCCTTTGGGTGACATGCGACGCATTCACTCTCAGGTCATAGTCTTTAGTGCGATTGAAATTGCAAACACAATAAAAAACACTTCTTCCGTAAAAGACAGAAAACAAACTTCAAACCTTTTTGCTCTGTGGGCCCATAATTCAAAGGAAACTTTTCTGAAGAAAAGAGTATCGTTAAACTTCAGCGCCAACGCAAACAGGCTTTGTCCTTAACTGCTGGAACTGCTGTTTAACCCTACTCGATAAAACAAATGAATCTGAATTCCCGTAATCCGTAGTGTCCCGAACTACGTAAGCTCTGATCTCTCATACCGGTTGAGAGTACGTAGGCACAATACTGAAGTATTGGCGAGCCACCTTCCCCGTAACCAGTAGTAGGTCGAACTATGTGGACTCTGATTTCTCATTCTCTGATGAGAATACGTAGGCATAAAGCGCGACGCTTTGCCGAGTCATTTTCTTTTCTGTTTAAGCCAGCCTTGATAGGTAGATAGATAAACCAACTCATCCAGTAAACACAACAAGCGTGGATCCCGTCGAGTACGACGGACGTGAGGGGTGCTAATACCTTCCCCTTGCGTAACCGACTCCCGAACCCAGACAACGGTTGCGACGACCTTGTCTTACCCTTTTCGTCAGGTTTTTCCGATCGTTTCCTTTCCCGCGCCGAGGGATAAATAACGAAAGGTGGCGACTCTTCTGTTTTGCCGGCACCTTATTTTCACGGAAGTGACAGCTGGCGACTCTGCTGGGGAATTGATAGTTTCCTGGCGTCCCGTATGCGAGTCAGTTTGGGGATCCGACGTCCCCTGCGAGAGTCAATCCTAGCGCTTGTATGATTACTTGTTGGTTTGTGTTTATTTATCGCATTTTATTTACCGCATTTTACTTTCAGTATGATATGATTATATGCGCTATTGTTGGAGGGGCATTCTGATGAGTGAGAAGCCAGACCCAGGCTTGAGTGAACATAGCATTAGTTGTGGAAATTAGTGGGCGCGTGCTTGCTTGGCAGGCACTAGTGTCTCATGAAATCCACGCTCAGACGAGGTTCTCCCGGTTGGCTTCTTTTTCAACCCTTTGGGTTGAGGGGGTTGTTGGTTTGGAGGATTGTCGACTCTGGGGACCGATCATTTGTGATTCAGCCGAGTGAGGCCGCTTCATGAGCTGGTGATGCCACACCTTCTGGGTATCGTATCACCCCTCTTGAATGTCTGTGACGCTGATGAACGCATAGGATGCCGAACTTGAGTCAGTTTAGGTCCATACCTGTGAGCAGGGTTGGGTTTATTGCAGGAAACTTTGACCTTCAGATTACCTGGTTTTCTTGACAGTGAATCAGTTTTGTTGGTAACGGAGGTTCTCATCTGCAGATATATGATTGTTCTTGACAGAACAGGTTTTTTATTGGGATCAGAAGATCTTATCATCAGATGTGTGTTCTTGACAGAGCAGATTTTTGGTCCTGTATCAGAGGTCCTTACTATCAGATGTGTGTTCTTGACAGAGCAGATCTTTGGTCCTGTATCAGAGGACCTTATATTCAGACGAGTATATGTTCTTGACAGAGCAGGTTTTTGATTGGGGTCTGAGGATCTCATCAGCAGATGTATGGTTGTTCTTGACAGAGCAGAGTTTTGGTCCTGTGTCAGAGGTCCTTATTATCAGATGTTTGTTCTTGACATAGCAGATTTATGGTCCTATATGTGTGTGTTCTTGACAGAGCAGATTTGTGGTCCGATACCAGGGTTTTCTTCTTATCAGAGAAAGTGGTTGTTCTTGATAGAGCAAGATCATGGTTTTGTTGATACAGAATCCGCACAACACAGTTTCCTTGATCTCCTGCTGCATGATTGCATTTTACATTGCTTGGCATACTCATTTGCATTTCATTAACGTGTGTCTGTGTTGCAGGTACCGTTTTCCCCGATCCAGGATTTCTTGCCTCCTATTGTATTGTTATGGGTTCTCTGAGGAAGACCGTGGCTTACAAGCTCCTTACCCCTGATGTGGTTCAGCTGACTGGTTTGATTGCTTTAACAGATGATTCTGTGAGAGATGAGTTCAGAAAATCTTACGGCAAATTACTTGGTTTGGTTCGTAAACCTTCTGCGTTCGAGTTGAATGGGTTGCACGCTCTGCTGCAGTTCTACGATCCTCCGTTGAGATGCTTTACTTTCCAGGACTTTGTTCTCGCACCCACGCTAGAGGAGTATGTTGATTTGTTAGGTGTGTCTATCAAGAGTCAGATGCCCTTTGTCCATATGGATGCTGAGCCTGATCTGGCTAGTCTAGCTCCTTCACTTCATCGGGATGCCTCCGAGTTGGTATTGTCTAGTTGGAACAAGGTTCCTGGTTTCTCCTTGCAGTTCTTAGTGGGAAAGGCTCAGCAGTGCGCCAAGGACGGATGTTGGGTCGTGTTCAACGCCATCCTCGCTCTGTGCATATATGGCATCATTCTGTTCCCCAATATGCCCGATTTTGTAGACTTCGACCCTTCCACATCTTTGCTTCAGGGAATCCAGTCCCTACCTTGATAGGAGATGTCTACTATTCCATCCACTACAAAAACGAGAACAGAAGGGGAAAAAACGTCTCTTGCTGTGTGCCCTTGCTTTATAAATGGCTTGATAGTCATCTACCCAAGAGGGGTCCCTTTGTTTCGTCTGCAGCCATAGCTGAGTGGTCCGAGCGTTTGATGAGTCTATCAGCGGAGGATATTGACAGGTTTGACAGAGATAGGTTGGGTACCGAGATTATTTTCAGCTGCAGCGGGTTTCCGAACGTGCCTTTGATAGGCAGGAAGGGCCGTATAAACTATAATTCGTCTTTGCTGGTCCGACAGTTCGCGTATGCTTTGAGAGCTCCGCCGAAGGAGGAAAAGCTGCAGGAATCTCTATACCTCACTGGTTTTCTAGAAGGGGACCTGTTATCTAAGCTTCAACGCGCTTGGAATGACATCAGTAAGAGGGGAAAACCATTGCTGGGGAGAAGCAATAATCAAGCCTACCCTCCGTATGTGACTTGGATCAGAGCCAAAGCCAATGCTATAGGGATGCCGTTTCTTCCTGCCAAGCCAGAAAGCCCTCCAGTGATTGAAGAGCCTACCACTGTGCCCATTCAGCAGCATAATCAGGTGTTAGCTGAGAGAGATGAATTGAAGAGGGAAAATGAAGAACTGGAGAAAGAATTGGCTCAACTCCGAAGCGAGAGAAACGAAGCCGTTCATTCCTTCAAGAGGCAAACAGAGCTGGTGAACCAGCTAGGTACAGATTTGACTAAGCAGATAGCCGAGCGTGAACGCATGGGTCAAGACTTTAAAGCTGTCAACGACGTACTGGCTACGAAGAAGCAGCACTTGGACGAAGCATATCGGAGGATATCCAAGTTTAACCAGCACTGGAAGGCCTCCCTAGCCAACAGGAAAGAGCGGGAGGATAAGCTGATGCAACAGATCTCCAAGCTGAAAGCCCAGGTGAAGGCTAGTGAGAAGAGGTTTGATGATGTAACCGCTCGCAGATATGCCGCCGAAGGCCAGCTCAACAGAGCTCTTGCTAACCTGAAGGAGCGCAAACTGATGTTTGAATCCAAGAAACGGAAGTTAGAAGATTGTTTCAGCGAAGGAGCATGGGAAGATTCGGTCGAAGGTCTTCAATACACCATTATGCAGAAGGAGCTACTCGTCGAAGGGTTACTCACTCAGCCGGATCATCCAGAAACGAAGTGGTTGTTAGAAGAGTTTCGCGCCCGTGGCCGTACTTGACTATATTCGTATTCCTTTTGTTTGATCCTCGTTGTATGCTGACCATCACCAGGCTTGTTGGCTGGGGTCACGCTGTTGATTCATCTTGTACTCACTGATGTCGTGTACTGCCTTGATGGGCTTTCTTTATATATGAGATTGTTATTTCCATGATTGGACTCGGACTTCTTATTATCAGCACTGGCACTCAGGCACTAGGATCGGGGGAGATCTCCCTAACGCATAGACACACGTTTGCATTTGCATGAAGCATTTGCATAATGAGCACTTTGTCGTTTTTTCCTAACCCTTTTGTGTTTTCAGGTTGTTTCAGGTTGTTCCAGGATTGATCAGAGACCTATCCACCGCTATCCGACCAGAGCAAATCAAACCAGAATCATGGAGCAAGTGCAAACTGATGTTCAGGAACTCCGCGAAAGAATGGACCGCTTCATGGAGCTCATGCAAGCGGTCGCCAATGGCCAGGATCAGCTCAGAACCTTGGTTCAGCCTCTGATTTCAAGGGTTGATAGCAATGGCGTACTTCATGGTGGGACCGTGCCTACCCCTCCGCCAGTTGAAACTCCTCAGAATGGCGTTCCCGTGACCGGGGGGAATGGCAGTGCCAACGGCAATGTGATAGCTAACATGGGACTCAATGGCAATACGACGGGCGTCGGTAATGGGAGTCTGGAAGCTAATGTCAATGTTGGGCTGGGCAACGGCAATGCAGGTGTTGGGAATCTGTTTGGGCCTCAGCCGTGGTTAGAAGACCGTCAAGACGATGTGTTATCTCAGAGAGGTGCTGAAGGGGAGCTGACTGCTGAAGCACGTCTAAGGTTCAAGGCACTCGAGGATAAGATGAGAAATATCGAGAACCAGAACACCCTGGGCGTTGATATGTCCAAGTTGGGACTGATTGCTGATTTTAAGGTGCCTCCCAAGTTCAAGGTACTTGACTTTGAAAAATACAAGGGCACCACTTGCCCTCGCGTCCACTTGAGATCGTATTACAGGAAAATGTCAGCTCATTCTGAGGACGAGAAGTTGCTGATGCACTTCTTTCAGGACAGTCTGTCCGGACCATCCCTCGAATGGTATATGAGTCTGGAGCCTACCAGTGTGCGCACATGGAAGGATCTTGCTGAAGCATTTGTGCACCACTACCAACATAACAGCGACTTGGCCCCGAACCGAGTCCAACTGCAGAATCTGTTGCAAAGGAACAACGAAGGGTTTAAGGAGTACGCCCAGCAGTGGCGTGAGTTGGCAGCTAGGGTTCAGCCGCCGATGGTTGAACGTGAGCTTGTGCAAATGTTTGTAGCCACCCTCCCAGGGGTTTACTATGAGAAATTGGTCAGCGGCATGTCCGGAACCTTCTCAGATCTCATTATCACGGGTGAGCACATTGAAAATGGGATCAAACTCGGGAAAATTCAAGGTGAGTCATTCTCAGCTGAAGGAGGCGGAAAGAAACCTTATAGTGGCAAAAGACGGGAAGGAGAAACGAGCGCCGTGACCAACGCTCGAAGGAAGGGTAAAGGCCCTCACCAGCAGGTGGCCAGCATAACTATCCCGGCAGTTCAACAGCCACAGCAGCCGCAGCAGCAACAACCGAATCAACAAGGGTACAGAAAGTATCAGAATCGGGCACCTCTGTCGAGCCGTCACCTCGAGACACCGCCCATGTCGTACGCGCAACTATTGCAGACTTTGCTTCAGCTACAGTTGATCCAGAAGAGAACTTTGGCTCCCTTGACAGGGGCACCTCCGCCGGGTTATGACGCGAATGCAACTTGTGAGTTTCACTCAGGGGCACCAGGCCATACAGTAGAGAATTGCAAAGCCTTCAAGCACAAGGTGCAGGTGATGGTGGACGCTAAGATCATCAACTTCTCAGATAATGTGCCAAACGTCACGAAGAATCCTATGCCGAATCATAGGGGAGGTGGAGTAAACGCCATTATTGAAGACGAGAGCTTGGATGTGTTGACTGACGTCAAAGATCTGAAGACGCCGCTTAGCTTCGTTAAAGCTAAGCTGATGAAAAGGGGTTTCTTTCCAGGTTACGGAGAGCTGTGTATGGGTTGTGCTACAAGTCCTGATGGATGTGAGCAGTTGATAGAGGGAATTCAAAGTCTGATGACTGAAGGGATTTTACAGTTCAGCCGGAGGGCCGAAAGCGGATCAGGAGAGGTAATGCTGAAGCAAGATGATGAGGTCGCCACCATCACCATCCCTCACCAGACGATAACTATTTCTGCACCCAGACCGCCCACGATTACCATCACCAAAGCTGGGCCGATACCCTTCGAAAGCACTAATGTTGTCCCATGGCATTATGGGGCTGAAGTCTACTGCAACGGACAGAAGTTGGAACTAGAACCGTTTGGGTCGTCTGTGGAGAACCTTGCGGGAATTAGTGGTATTACTCGCAGCGGAAGAGTGTTTGCACCACCTGAGGTCGTGGCGGACAAGGCGGTCAGAGCTGATGCAACTGATAAAGGTAAAAGTAAAGTCGTTGAAGAGATCCCCCGTGGGGTAGAAAAAGACTTACTTGTTAAAGACGCCGAGGAATTTATGAGGTTGATTAAAAAGAGTGACTACAAGATTGTGGATCATCTCCATCAGACACCCTCGAAGATTTCCATCCTGAACCTGTTGCTGTGTTCTGAAGCACACCGCAACGCGCTGCTGAAGGTGTTGAACGCCGCATATGTACCGCAGGAAATATCGGTAAACCAGCTAGAAGAGGTCGTAGCCCATGTGAATGCTGGAAATGGGTTAGGGTTCACTGACCTAGAGCTGACGCCAAAAGGGAGGAATCATAATAGCGCCCTGCACATCTCGATAGAGTGTAGGGGAACGATTATGTCTCACGTGTTGGTAGACACGGGGTCGTCACTTAATGTTCTTCCGAAGAAGGCATTAATGAAGTTAGATACTCGCGGAGTGATTTGCACACCCAGTGATCTGGTTGTGAAGGCGTTCGATGGAACCAAACGCCATGTTTTCGGGGAGGTGACCCTGCCAATCCAAGTCGGGCCGGAAACATTCGATGCAATCTTTTATATTATGGACATCATGCCTGCCTACAGCTGTCTCTTGGGCCGGCCGTGGATCCATGTTGCGGATGCCGTGACCTCCACGTTGCACCAGAAACTCAAGTATGTTGTCGGAGGTAGCATAGTGACCATTTGTGGCGAGGAAGACATAATGGTGAGCCATTTGTCGTCCTTCAAGTATGTTGAGATGGATGGGGAAATCCATGAAACTCTATGCCAAGCGTTCGAAGCCTTCAAAGTCAAGGACGTAGCTCCTGTAGTCGCTGAGAAGCCAGAGATGACTCTCTCCTCATTCAAGTAAGCTCGGGCCGTTGTCCAAGCCGGGTCTACCCCAGGCTGGGGGCGAATTTTAGAGATACCTAACAAGCAAGACAAGTTTGGGTTAGGATACTCTCCTGGAGCTGAAGCCTCCTCTTCTAGCAGTGCGTCGCGAGGTAAAGGGCCGATCCAGTTTACCAGTGGCGGGGTGATATTTGAAAGCGTCAACGCGGTGTCTGAAGGCAGCGGAGATAGTGACTGTGACCTCGACTCTTGGATCCAGCCAAGCAAGCCAGGCGAGGGCCTTACCAACTGGTCCGTCAAGGATATCATCCAGATGACAAGAGAAGAGTAATGATTTACTTTTTCCAATCATTGTACAACCCTATGTCCTACCCTGGGCATAGTGGTTTTATTGTCAGGGCCTTGTTGGATTATGTACATGCATTTTATCAATAAATCAAAAGGCGTTTTTCTTCGTATTCAAATATTGTGATCTCTGTTATTCCTGTTTTATATTTGTTTTGAAAAATAATAAAATGGCAATGAGGTTTGTGCTAACCTGCATACCCTTGTTTTAAGCTTAACCCTTGTTATTGCAGGATCCACATACCAGATGACATCGACTTTGGACCTTCTACGGCTCACTTTGACTTCGATTGCCTGATCTATCAAGCCGAAGAAGAGATTGATGAAGACGAAGACCTTCCTGAAGAGTTGGCCCGCTTGTTGAAACAAGAAGAGAAAGTTATTCTGCCTCATGAAGAGGAGATTGAGATCGTGAATCTGGGTTCTGAAGAACTCGTCAGAAACGTCAGGATAGGGGCTGCATTGCAGAGCGATGTCAAGCAGAGATTGGTCAAGATGCTGAGAGAGTATAGTGACGTCTTTGCTTGGTCATACGAAGATATGCCCGGACTTGACACTGATATAATGGTCCACCACTTGCCGCTGCGAGAAGATTGTCCTCCCGTTAAGCAGAAGCTTAGGAGGACGCGACCAGATATGGCCGTTAAGATCAAAGAAGAAGTGCAGAAACAGCTTGATGCTGGCTTCTTAGCGGTCACTACCTACCCTCCGTGGGTCGCCAACATAGTGCCTGTACCGAAGAAGGACGGTAAGGTACGCATGTGCGTCGATTATCGGGATTTGAATAGGGCGAGCCCTAAAGATGATTTCCCGCTGCTTCATATTGATGTGTTGGTCGACAATACAACTCAGTTCTCCGTATTTTCGTTCATGGATGGCTTCTCCGGCTACAACCAGATCAAGATGGCGCCGGAGGACATGGAGAAAACTACGTTTATCACTCCCTGGGGAACATTCTGCTACAAGGTAATGCCTTTCGGTCTGAAGAACGCAGGGGCCACTTACCAACGAGCTATGGTAACTTTGTTTCATGACATGATTCATCATGAGATTGAAGTCTATGTTGATGACATGATTGCGAAGTCCCAAACGGAGGAGGGACATCTGGTCAATTTGCTGAAGCTTTTTGAGAGACTTAGGAAGTTCAGGTTGAGGATGAATCCTAACAAGTGTACTTTCGGAGTACGGTCCGGAAAGCTACTGGGGTTTATCGTGAGTAAAAGAGGCATCGAGGTTGATCCTGTGAAGATAAAAGCGATACAAGAAATGCCAGTGCCGAAAACAGAAAAAGAAGTTCGTGGTTTCTTGGGCAGAATAAACTACATTGCAAGGTTTATCTCTCAGCTCACGGCCACGTGTGAACCGATGTTCAAGCTTTTAAAGAAAGATCAGGCGATCACCTGGAACGAGGATTTCCAGAAGGCATTCGACAAGATAAAACAGTATCTGCAGGAACCTCCAATCTTGATACCCCCAGTGGCTGGACGACCTTTAATCATGTACTTGACAGTTCTTGAGAATAGTATGGGGTGCGTCCTCGGTCAGCACGACGAGACGGGCAGAAAGAAGCATGCCATTTACTACTTGAGTAAAAAGTTCACGGACTGTGAATCTCGCTACTCGATGCTGGAGAAGACGTGTTGCGCACTAGCCTGGGCTGCCAAACGTTTACGACAGTACATGCTCAATCACACCACCATGCTAATTTCGAAGATGGATCCGATCAAGTACGTCTTCGAGAAGCAAGCGCTTTCGGGCAGGATTTCCAGATGGCAAATGGTGTTGACGGAATATGACATTCAATACGTTTCCCAAAAGGCCATCAAGGGGAGCGTATTGTCTGATTACCTTGCCGAACAACCGATCGAAGATTACCAGCCGATGAAATTTGAATTCCCTGATGAGGATATTATGTTTCTTAAAGCGAAGGATTGCGATGAGTCGTTGCCCGACGAGGGGCCAGATAGGAAATCCCAATGGAAATTGATATTTGACGGGGCGATTAATTCCTACGGAAGTGGTATCGGGGCGATCATCACGACTCCCCACGGATCCCATATCCCGTTTACTGCGAGACTGACGTTTCCGGTCACCAATAATAAAGCGGAGTACGAAGCATGCATCATGGGTCTAGAAGAGGCAATTGATTTGAGAATCAAGAACCTAGACGTATATGGTGACTCGGCGCTTGTGATCAACCAGATTAAAGGGGAGTGGGAGACTCGTCAATCGAATTTGGTGCCGTACATGAATTATGCCAGAAGGCTGCTTCCGTTCTTTGATCGGGTGGAACTCCATCATGTGCCCAGAGCAGAAAATCAGATGGCTGATGCCTTAGCCACGTTGGCTTCGATGTATAAAGTCAATTTTTGGAATGAAGCTCCAAGAATTGTCCTTTCTCGTCTTGATAGACCTGCATTCGTCTTTGCGATCGAGGAAGCCGCCGACGGCAAGCCATGGTTCCACGACATCCAGACCTTCCTTATGACTAAGGAGTATCCTGCGGGAGCGTCAAACCAGGATAAGAAGACTCTGAGGAGGCTGTCTGGAAATTTTTATCTCAATCCTGATGGAGTGTTGTATAAGTGAAACCACGATCTCGTGCTACTCAGATGTGTAGATGAGAAAGAGGCGAGTATGCTCATGGAAGAAGTCCATGAAGGCACATTTGGTACACACGCCGACGGGCATGCTATGACGAGAAAGATCCTGAGAGCGGGATACTACTGGCTGACGATGGAATCGGATTGCTTTAAATTCGCGAAGAGATGTCATAAGTGCTAGATTTATGCTGATAAAGTTCATGTGCCGCCGTGCCCTTTAAATGTCATGTCCTCCCCTTGGCCGTTCTCCATGTGGGGCATCGACATGATAGGCAAGATCGATCCCACTGCTTCTAACGGTCATCGCTTCATTCTAGTAGCTATCGACTACTTCACCAAGTGGGTGGAGGCAGCCTCATATGCTAATGTGACCAAGCAGGTGGTGGCTAAATTCATAAAGAGGGACATCATCTGTCGTTACGGAATTCCCGAGCGGATCATTACTGATAATGGTTCGAATCTGAATAACAAGATGATGAAGGAGATGTGCCAGAGTTTCAAGATTGAACACCACAACTCATCTCCTTACCGGCCGAAGATGAATGGCGCCGTTGAAGCGGCCAATAAGAACATTAAGAAGATTGTTCAGAAGATGGTGGTGACCTACAAAGATTGGCACGAGATGCTGCCATTCGCGTTGCACGGTTATCGTACGACGGTACGTACATCAACCGGGGCAACTCCTTTCTCCTTAGTGTACGGTATGGAAGTTGTCCTACCGTTAGAAGTGGAGATCCCTTCTTTGCGAGTTTTGGTTGACGTGAAACTCGACGAGGCAGAATGGATTACGAACCGACTAAACCAACTCAGCCTGATGGACGAGAAGAGGTTGGCATCGATTGCGCATGGTCGTCTGTACCAAAGCCGAATGAAGAAAGCTTATGATAAGAAGGTGCGTCCTAGAAGCTTTCAGACGGGTGATCTCGTCTTGAAGAAGATTCTTCCTCCACACTCCGATCACTGGGGCAAGTGGACTCCCAATTATGAAGGTCCGTATGTCGTCAGCAAGGTCTTCTCAGGAGGAGCTTTGTTGTTATCCACGATGAATGGTGAAGATTTTGCATCCCCGGTGAACGCGGACGCAGTTAAAAAATACTTTGCTTAAAAATGACCCGCTGGAAAGAAAAAGAATATCCAGGCAAAAATGGGGCATCCCGGCGAACCATAAAAAAGGAAAAAGGTTCGGGCAAAAATTAGGGATATAAATTGAAAAGAATGTACACCCGCAAAGTCGAAAACCCGGATGGGCGACTTTGGCAAAAAAGGGTATCCCGGTGAACTGAAAACCCGCAAAGGGCGGTTCACGCAAAAGTTAGGGATTTGAAAAAGCAAATGACTGCGTTCCGCGTGTGGACTTTCATTGTTTAGTGGTTTGGAAGACCTGAGGGCCGTTTATCTGAATCAATCTCTTCTGAAGCTGAAGCCTCGGAGAAGTATCGAAGTCGAGTGGGTCATAGAGGGATCAACTCATGGTGTTCGTCTACGCCTCATTGCCGACATTTTTATATACTGATGTATATTTATGTTTTATTTTTGTGCGACTTCCTCATTCCAGGAGCTTGCATCTGTTGTAAAACATTTTTTCCCATTCAGGGGTTAGTTATCAATAAAATGTATACTATTCAGCCATTCTGTTTGTCTGTTTAGCATTTATCTGTTTTGTTTGCGAAAAAGAACGCCGATGTTTTTGACAAAATGCGCATACATAAACTTACTGGCCTAGGCCACTGATTGTTGAAACAATGAATTACTTGAACGTTGTCACAAGATGATAACCTTGATAGGTCCCTTTGAGGAGGGAATCTTGTCTGTTTGTTTATGTTGTTGCAGGTGTAGCATATTCCAGGCAGTATGTCGTACGCGCCCCAAGCAGGATGATTCCTCCTTCTCCAGCAAAGTTCAGCAGTCTCTCCCCGTAGAGTCTGAACATGAGATCGTAAGCATTGATATGTTTCCCCCAGGCAGAGAAGATTCTCCCAAATCAGATGTATCCTGAAGGAACATCATCTCCCTAGCTGAGTCATATACTGAAGTGCGCAACCTTCGATAGTTCAGACTGAAGTCTCCAGGAGAATTGAAATTCCCCACAGAGTCGTACTCTCCCCCGAAGCAGGATGATTTCTTCTTCTCCAGCCGAGTTTGCAGATCCCCAAGAGAGCCGAGTCCTTGGAAGCCGTTCAGGCCATGATTGGTTTTCCCCAGTAGAGTGTTGAATAGCTGATGCTGTATTTCCCCACCGGAGTCGTAATCTCCAGGAAGGTTAGCCGTGAAGGCCGTGCAGTTTATCTCTGCGATGGACATCGCTTTCCTCAGCAGGTCCAGGTTCTCGTAGAGCTTCGTTCCCCTGCAGCAGTCAACTGAAGTTTTCTTCCCCATGTGGAGTCCGATTGAGATCGGTGTGACCTCTTCTCCACGACAGGATGATTCCTTCCTCAACCAGAGTGGTTCTCTCTCCTTGATAGGAGGATTCTCCCTTCAGCATTTATTTTGCTGATAGGGTCATGGCATTTTGCATGATTGATAGCATCTACCCTAAACGCGTAGCATTTCCACCGTGTGGAGCATTACGTCATTGTCAAAGCATACGCATATAAACATGAGCTAGGTCGTTACCGTTCTTGTTTTGCAGGTGTTCCTCCGCAAGTTCGCTTGCCCAAGATGATTCTTGAATTATCCCCAGCAAGGTCGTTTGCTCAAGATGATTCTTGAAATCCCCAGTGCAGTCTCCAGAGTTGGTTGCTCAAGTTGATACTTAGAGTCCCCGGCAGAGCGTTTGCTCAGGATGATTCCTGAAGTCTCCAGCAGAGTTAGGGGTTCAGGACGATTCTTGAAGTCCCCGCTGAGTTATTTGTGCAAGATGATTCTTGATGTCCTCAGCAGAGTTGACTCACCCAGAATGATTTCTGGATCCCCGAAGCAGAGTTACTTGATAGTTCTCCAGAATCCCCGGCGGAGATGCGTCATCCCCAGCAGGTTTCCGAACAGCGAAGTTGAAACTTCCCCTGAAGACTTGATGATTGAAGTCCGACCGTATCGGCGAAGCAATTCTCTCAGCTGATGCGGAGTGCCTGATGGTAGAAGTGGATATCCCCAATTGGTTCATGATTGACCGAGAATTCTATTCCCGACTTACTGATGAAGTCCGGCTGATGCCCGAAAATTTCTTTGAATGCCCGATGGCATGATCAACGTGATCGATGACCTGATGAGTCCCAAGGAATCCTGATTCTTGACGGCATGATCGACCATGTATTACCGGTTACCGTGTGACCAATTCCCCAGCTAGTTTCCGTGCAGCCATCATTTCAGTTTTCGAAGATTTGTTCCCATCAGAGTACCGTGTACTTGTGCAATTGGAAAATTTCTGGGTTTGTCAGTATTCAACCGTCTCGCACCTTGATTGGTTGAGAGCCATTCACTTCTCACCCAGTCAGGTCCAAGCCGTTTGAATAGGGGCAGCTGTTGCACCCCAAAATTTGGCCAACATTTCTTTACCTAGCTTGTGTTGCACCTCATTCACATTAGCATTATCATTTGCATTTCATTGACATGTATGCAGGAGATCAAGAGGTATGACTACCAATCAAGAGCTATACAAGACTATGAAGCTAGCCAAGAAGGTTATTCAAGTGGTCAAGGGTTGATATCCTTGCCAGAGAAGAGAAAAGATCCTCAGAGAGGATGGTTGAAACCAAGGTTGTGTGCCTCCTAACTTGAGAGTTGTGGGAGCTCCTCAGATGATTTTGAAGCCATGAATGTAGACTGGAAGCCTTGAGAGAGCTTAGGAGATGTCTTGAAAGCCATCATGAAGCCTAGACAGGTCATTGTGCAAGATTAAGAAGACCTAGCCATGAGTGGTGTAATTAGGGTTTGACTGGGTCAACCCTGGGTCAACTGATGATTTGAAGAGGGTTGAGACCCAATTCAAGAGCCATGTGATCATGGATTGATGCATTGAGATGCTATAAGGATGA
This sequence comes from Lathyrus sativus, assembly GCA_963859935.3. NCBI lineage: Eukaryota > Viridiplantae > Streptophyta > Magnoliopsida > Fabales > Fabaceae > Lathyrus > Lathyrus sativus. Next base: position 145,055,473 of record OZ012739.1, on the reverse strand, counting down.
TTCCAAGGTTAACTCATCATGATTGAAGATTTTGAGAAGTTTCAAGCTAGGGTTTCTAAGGCTTGACAGTGTAAAATCCCCTAGTTTGACCCCTATCTTCAAGGCAGTTTAGCTCAAGATGTGATTGTCATCTCATCTTACTCCCAACATGAATGTTGTAGAGCTTGTTCTTAGCTTTAATTTGAGTACTAGAAGTCCTTTATAGGATTTGTAGAGCTCAAGTTATGACTTTGACAAGTTATAGGTCATCTGAGGTATGTGAATCTGGGGCCTTGAAAGTTACCCAACTTGCATCAAACGTTTGCCCAAGAAGTATGATTCCTATGAACTTTTGTTCAACATGAATGTTGTTCCTTATCTTCTTAGCTTTCTAGAGAGTACTAGAAGTCCTTGATAGGATTTGTAGAACTCAATTTATGGCTTTGACAAGTCAAGGGCATTTTGGTCATTTGGAGATTACAGGTTATTTCAAGCATAAGGCCATAACTCCTATTTCCAAGCTTCAAATGGAAAAGTCTTCAACATCAAACTTGTTCAAAATGATGTTTTAAGGCTAGTAAGGAGGTCATGAGATGATGGAAAGGCTTGTAGCTCAAAGTTGCAAAAATGACCTAAAATGAGGGCATAAGTTAAATAAACCAAAGTTGGAAATTGATATTTTCAACCTACACGCCCAAACCATGGCATGTAATATATCATTTTGACTCTAGAAAACATTTTAAGAACAATGGTTTAGCCATATTTTTGATTTGAGGTCTAAATTGTGGACTTGCTTTGAAAAACACTTGCTTGCATATTAAGTAACATGTGCATAACCTAAAATCAAGGCATGAGCAAGGGCCTTTGCAAGCTAAACTCTTCCAAAATGTCACTAGGGGAGAAATTGAAAGTGAATGGGATGAATTCCAAGCTGTTTGCAGATTGGTGCATATCATGATATGTGATTTGAAAATCTCATGACATGAGAAGTGGAAAATCTCATTGGAAGGATCCAGAGGGTTCTAGATCATCCAAACTTCATCTATATAAGGAGTAGAGTGGATCCATTGCAGAGGTTGGTGATCATTGAAGGATTGAGCTTAGTTTGAGATTGAAATTTCATAGCTTGCAAGTGCAATCGGTTTCATCAAATTCTCCATTTTCCTTCCGTTTTCTTGATTGATACTTCTTCCATGGATGCCAAGGAGTGATTCCAGATCATTTCCAAGAATAATTGGTGGCTAGATCGTGTATGAGCAAGTGATTTTCAGCACCTGCAACTCACCATCGGGTTTCAAGATTCAAGCACTTTCCATTGATTCTTTTGCATACAGAAGCAAGAGGAAGGTTCATTGATCGTGTCTGCAAGATTGTAGAGCTTGAAGTGGAGGATTAGTACATCTGTTCAACCAAGATTTTCAGGTTGGTACCTTTCTTCCTATAGCATGATTTAGGTAGAATTAGGTTGAATTAGGGTGCTAGATTGATTGTAGAATGGTGTAGGATGGATTTCAGATAGTTAATTGATGAATTAGAGACAAATTAGGTGAATTACCATTTTCAGTTGAGATTGGGATATGGTGAATCTTGAGGTTTCAGAGGAAACTAAGGGTATGGTTGAACTCGTGGCAAGATTTGGGATAAGATTCATGTTTTGACCTCTTGGATTGGAGGCCTCTAGGGAGAGCTAGGGTTGAAGGGGATGACCGGAGCTCCACCGGCGGTGGCCGGAGCTAGGCGCGAGTTGCAGAGGTTTGAAAAGGTTGAAGATGACTCTGGGACCGTTAGATGAGGGTTTGACTTGGACTTTGAGGCTGATCCAAGGGCCACGTTTTAAAGTTGATTTGTGAAGGATCTAAGTAAGTGAAACGATGCGTTTCACTTACTAGCTGGTTTTGGGCTTAGTGAGTTAGGCGCTATCCATACCCCCTGATGGCCCAACCCAGATTTTAAACTGAGTCTGATTTCTATTTGCACCGTGTGTTTAGTCTTTTAATTGGATTTTCTTTATTTTTTTTTTCATTTTGTTTATGGTTCTTGTAAAAATCATAATTAATTGAAAATTAATCCAATTAAACCCATTCTTTTTACATGCTACTCATGATTGAGTCTATTATTATTTAGAGAGAAAATACTTTCATTTCATGTAATTTCTGATTTTATTGGAATTTTATATTTTAATTGATATTAAAGTGATTATGTTTGATGCATATTTTTGTGGATTTTTGTTTGATCTCATGGTGATGATTTTGAGCCTAATTTTTTGTGTGTGATTAGGTTAGACATGTATGATCCCATAGAATTTTTCTCACATTTTTGTGATGAAAATAGGTGTGCTTTCTAGATTGATATTTAGATGCTTCCTTTTAGGGTTTTAGGTTTGATACCTTATAATTTAGAATTTAGTTCTAGGTCCAATTTGATGGTTTGATCTTTGAAACTAATGTGGTAGAGTCATGATTGACCTAGGTTCCCCTAGTAATTTTTGTAGGATTTTACAATTGATTTTAGTATTTTAGTTAGGACTAACTTTAGTACTAGGTTTTAGGTGATCCTAACTTACTAATCTAACTAGTTTAACTTCTCTAGTTCCTTTAGATTAGGGTTTGTGCTTGGTTTGCCTTTGGTTGAGATTGAAGACAAGTTGAAGACAAGATGAGGCTGCTTGAAGTTGCTTGAAGTTGCTTGGAGCTTTGGATTTGTTGGTGCCTGAAGGTGTCTGATGAAGATTAGGAGATAGGACATAGGGAGAGTCTCATAGTTAGAATGATTTCTTTCACAAACATGGAAAGCATCTTGTGCTTCCATTCCTCCCAATGACTAAAAGTCCTTCTCAGATATCCACATCCCTCCTTTGGAAGGATGAGTGGATTTATCTGGGAAGTAGAACTTTGAGGGAACCAGTCTCTCATATTGATGAACCCTTACAGGCTTCCTTTGGTTGTCAGCAAGCTGTTTATCATTTACTCTCATTCTGTTAAATCAATTGTCTTCTGGGTTGAGTATCTTGAGAGATGTTGGGCTTGAGTTTGAAGATGAGGACTTCACTGAAGAGTGTGGAAGAGGATGATTCCTTGAGCATTGCCATTGCAGTTGAAGCTTGAAGAGCAAGAAGACTAAGTTGACACTTGAAGATTCAATGGAGATTGAGTGAGGAGCTGAGGCTTAAAGAATTAGAGGATGGGGTTGACACTTCCATGAATGAAGACTACTCTGAGAAGATGAAGCTTGTAGGAGAAGAAGACCAAGTTGATACTTGAGGATTCAATTGAGATTGAGTGTAGAGCTGAGGCTTGAGGAATGAAGGATGAGTTGACATTTACACTGATGCTTTGAGAGCCTGAAGGAATCAAGTTGATACTTGTAGTTAAGAGTGAAGCCTGAAGGTGGAATTGACTGGAGAGCTGAAGCTTGGAGAAGTGAAGATAAGTTGAAACTTATGTTGAAGGGTTGAAACCTGGAGAAGCAAATTGATATTTGTCATGAGAGATGGTAGCCTTGAAGGGTGGCTGAAGTCTGAAGACTGAGTTGCTGTTAGAAGAGCTGAAGCTTGGAGTTGGAAGAGAATTGTTGATCTGCTTTCTTGTCTGTTTTCCTTTCTGTGTTGATGTGCCTTGTTTGACTTGCTTGATGCATTAAAATACGTCCATGATTAGACTGACTTTAATCTAGGAGCATGATTGCACTAGAGGTTGAGTTGCTCCCTCTGCTTGTATTGTTACTGTATGGCTTTGCCTGCGGGTATTCGGTAGAGCCCAACTCCCTTGCCCATGTGGTTTGTTTTGCTTGATAGCATGTTATTCCTATTGCATGATTGCAGTTTACTGTATTTTGCTTGACAACACTATATTTTATCTCTTCAGTATGATTAATGTTATTCATATCTGGCTTGAGGTTGAGATGAGCTTGTGGAGGCTGCTGCCCCACACACATTTCCTCCCTCACTTGCATTGCATGCATTTTACATTCGTTTACTGTTTATCTGTTTACTGTTTAAGCTGATGCTTTATCTGTTTCTGTTCATCATTGATATGATCCCCTAGGAATCTCATTTCCTTTGATAAGGAAGTGATGATAGAACTTTAGGCTGAAACCTATGCATGATAACTTCTAGGAGTTCCCTGTTTGAAACCTCAACTATAGGATGAATCCTTGGCATGAAAACATTAGGACTTGATAGTCTCCCTTAGTTGAGCCTGTTCACTTCTCATCTCAAAACAACTTAAGATACAGTAATCATAAATGATTTCTTTCGTACGTTATGAGCCTTAAGCTATCGGAGAAAGGATTGTTGGAGAGTTTCTTTTCAATAGTCTGGATGTTTAGTATGGCACCCTTTGGGTGACATGCGACGCATTCACTCTCAGGTCATAGTCTTTAGTGCGATTGAAATTGCAAACACAATAAAAAACACTTCTTCCGTAAAAGACAGAAAACAAACTTCAAACCTTTTTGCCCCGTGGGCCCATAATTCAAAGGAAACTTTTCTGAAGAAAAGAGTGTCGTTAAACTTCAGCGCCAACGCAAACAGGCTTTGTCCCTAACTGTTGGAACTGCTGTTTAACCCTACTCGATAAAACAGATGAATCTGAATTCCCGTAATCCGTAGTGTCCCGAACTACGTAAGCTCTGATCTCTCATACCGGTTGAGAGTACGTAGGCACAATACTGACGTATTGGCGAGCCACCTTCCCTGTAACCAGTAGTAGGTCGAACTACGTGGACTCTGATTTCTCATTCTCTGATGAGAATACATAGGCATAAAGCGCGACGCTTTGCCGAGTCATTTTCTTTTCTGTTTAAGCCAGCCTTGATAGGTAGATAGATAAACCAACTCATCCAGTAAACACAACAAGCATGGATCCCGTCGAGTACGACGGACGTGAGGGGTGCTAATACCTTTCCCTTGCGTAACTGACTCCCGAACCCAGACAACGGTTGCGACGACCTTGTCTTACCCTTTTCGTCAGGTTTTTCCGATCGTTTCCTTTCCCGCGCCGAGGTATAAATAAAGAAAGGTGGCGACTCTTCTGTTTTGCCGGCACCTTATTTTCGCGGAAGCAACAATCATCGCTCTTGAAAGTCTGTGACGTTGAACCCGCATAGGATGCCATACCTCGTCTACGAGTTAAGTACATACCTGTGAGGGGTAGGTAGGTCTGTTTGCAGGAAACCTTTGACCTCAGAGTACCTGGTTTATCTCTGTCAGTGAGATGTGGTTACAAGTTTCTTTGGAGTGGTTGGTTTGGTTTGAGGTGAAGATTTGATGATTCTCAGGCTTCAGTACAGAGCAGCACAGTTCATCAGCATTGCACCTGATCTCCTGTTTGCATATGCATGTGCATTTTCATGTTTGCATTTCATTAACGTGTATTTATGTTGCAGGTGTGATCATTCCCCTCTGATTCTAGTGTATCTTCTGGCCAGACATGGAGTCCATGAAGAGGACAGTTGCTTACCGGTTGCATTCGCCAGATATCAGTTCCTTGCTGGGATTAGTTGCTCTAGCAGATGAGAGAGTACGGGCTGAGTTTAGAGTATCTTATGGGAGATTGCTTAGTTTGTTGTACAGACCTTCAGCATTTGAGACGACTGGGGTGTATACTTTGATGCAGTTTTATGAGCCTCAGCTGAGATGCTTCCTGTTCCCCGACTATATTCTGGCACCCACTTTGGAGGAGTATTCTGCTATGTTGGGAGTTCCTGTGTTAGACCAGATGCCCTTTATACATGTTGATGCTGAGCCTGAGTTGGCTACACTTGCTGAGATTGTCAGTTTAGACGCTTCTGAGTTCCCTGGAGGATTAGTCAAGCTGAACGGAGCCTATGGTTTTCACCTGTCTGTCCTGGTTGAGAAGGCTACACAGTGCGCGAAGAGTGGATGTTGGGTTGCCTTCAGTGCCATTCTAGCTGTCTGCATCTATGGGATTGTCTTGTTTCCCAATGTGCCAGATTTTGTTGACTCAGATGCCTTCTTGATTCTTGCCTCGAAGAATCCAGTTCCTACTCTCTTGGGCGATGTTTATCATTCTATTCACTATAAGAATGAGAAACGTCGTGGCAAGAATGTTTCCTGCTGTCTTCCTCTTTTGTATAGGTGGTTCCAGGGACATCTTTCGAAGACAGGACCTTTTGTTGATGTTGTTGATACTTTGGATTGGTCTTCCCGGTTGATGGGGCTGTCTGCTGAGAACATCATTTGGTTTGATCGGAATATGCTTGGCACTGATATTATATATAGTTGCAGTGGCTTTCCGAATGTCCCTTTGATTGGACGAAAAGGCTGTATCAACTATAACCCTTCTCTGTTGGTGAGACAGTTTGGTTATGCCTTGAGAGATGCTCCTATTGAGGTTGAGATACAGGAATCTTTGTATCTCACGGGCTTATTAGACGAGGCTGTTTTGATCAGGTTGAGACATGCATGGGCTAACATCCATAGGAGAGGGAAAGCTTTGCTTGGTAAGAGCAACATCAAAGCTTATGATCCTTATTTGGCTTGGATCCACGAGAGAGCTAGGATTTCCTTGATACCATATCCTGTTGTGGAACCTCTGTATCTTCCAGTGATTGAGGTACCTACTTCGGTAGAGATTGAGAAGTATAAGAAATTGTTGGCTGAAAACGAAGAATTGAAGAAAGCCAATGATGAGTTAGAGAAAGAGATCTTCCAGCTGCGTCATGAGAAGAATAAAGCTACCTTCATTGTGAAGGAACAAACTGAGTTGATTAATAGGTTGGGTTCAGATTTGACTGAAGAGACCAACAAGAGGGAAAAAGTGGGAGTAGCCTTGAACGGTGTTAGCAAGGTGCTTGCTTCCAAGAAGGAACTCTTAAACAAAGCTTATTCCCGACTCGGCAAGTGGGAAACATTGTGGAATACCACGCTTAACAAGCGGAAGGAGCGTGAGGATGAGCTGAAGCTGCAGATTTCCATGCTAGAGGCGCAAATTAGAGCCCAGGATGCGAAGATTGCTGAAGAGACATCACTTAGGAGCGCTGTTGATCTTAGAGTAAGTGACCTTGGCAAGGAGCTGAGAGGTTGTGGATTGAAGGCCGGCTCCAAGAGATGCAAACTCGACGAGTGTTTTGGCGAAGGAACCTGCAAGGACGATGCCAAAAAGCTGAGATCCACTGCTGAGCGACATGCATTACTGATACAGGAGCTAATCTCCAGACTAGGTCATTCAGAGACGTTGAGGATATTGGAAGATGTCAGAGCGTGCCATTTGGCCTGATTTATCTTTGCTTTGCTTTTTGTTATCTGTACTTGTATTTTGACCATCGCCAAGCTTGTTGGCCAAGGTCTTTTCAGCTGTATTCAGTTGTATCTTTGTACTTTGCCTCTTGGCATTTGTTTATGTATGAGGATTTTCTGATTCCTTGCTTGCTTGATTGGGACTCCATTGTCGTGATGGCCTTCTCTCTGAAACTAGAATCGGGGGGGAATCTAACCTGTAGCATACTTATACATTTGCATCTGCATACTCATATATGACCAGTTTTTTTGAATCTGTATCTTATTTCCTACATCTCACAAGTTTCAGGATTGACAACCAGAGAACACATCGTTATTCTACCAGGAACAACTGCAAGAGAATCATGGATCAATTTCAAGTCGAGATGCAGGAAATTCGTGAGAAGTTGTCACTTTTCATGCAAGCAATGGAAACTGTGGTCAAGGGCCAGGAGAATCTCCAGACTCTGGTGCAACCGTTGCTGGTGCGGGCGAATGGAAATACTGATTATCATTCTGGTGGAACTCCTCACAGGGAGGATGAGATACCTACAGTGGTCGTTCCCACAAGTGGTGGAGTTGGTGCCGGTGATGGCAATGGCAATGGAAATGCTGGCGCTGGTGTTGGTAATGGTAACACTAGTATTGGTAACACTGTTACTGGAAACGTTGGCAATGGTGATGGGAATGTTGTTAACGATACTGGCAATGCTTGAGATGCTAATCAAGGGTTCGGTGACAACAATAGTTTTGGAAACAATAACCAAGGGTTTGGCACTGGTAATCATGATGGTAATTTTGGTTTCAACAATCAGGGCTTTGGCTACAATGGCTATGGTAACAACAATCAAGGGTATGGATACGGTGATGTTGGCTTTGGTAACATGAACAACAACGGTGCTGGGATGGTGCCTTTCAACACCGGTTATAGACTAGGTGGGGTCAACCAAGGATTCTGTAACAGAGGACGGGACCCTATTTTCAATCAACAGGGATATGGCCGTAACGCTGGTTACGAGGGATATGGCAATGAGAATCTGAACTGGGGCGAGGATCGCCAGGAAGACGCTTTCTCTGGACAAGGCGTGGGATTTGAAAGGCCTAATGATAATGATAGGAGGTTCAAAATGCTGGAAGAGCATATCAAAGGGATAGCCAATCAGAACTTTGCTGGGTTAGATATGACTACCATGGGACTAGTGCTTGGGCTGAGGTTGCCTTTGAAATTCAAAGCTCCAACATTTGACAAGTATAAAGGGGATACATGCCCTAGAGTTCATGTACGTTCTTATTACAGAAGAATGTATGCATACTCTGACGACGAGAAGATGCTTATGCATTTCTTTCAAGACAGTTTATCGGGACCATCGTTGGAATGGTACATGGGGCTGGAGCCCACCCAAATTAGAAGCTGGAAAGAATTGGCTGATGCTTTTGTTAAACATTACCAATATAATAGTGACTTGGTGCCAAACAGGGTCCAACTGCAGAGTTTGTCTCAGAAGAATGGTGAGAGCTTCAAGGAGTACGCGCAGCGTTGGTGTGATATTGCGGCTAGGGTGCATCCCCCTTTGGTTGAAAGAGAGTTGATTGATATGTTTATTGGAACATTCTCTGGAATGTATTACGACAAATTGCTCAATGTCTCGATGGGTAGTTTCTCCGACATGATTCTCATGGGGGAACGGATTGAAAATGGAATTAAGATTGGGAAGATTTAGGCGGGTGAATCCACCTCAGCTGGAGGTGCAAGGAAAGCCTTTGGTGGAAGGAGACAAGGCGACGCCAGTGCGGTATATGGTGGTCGAGGTCGTGGAAGGGGTAGGAATCAGTATCAGCCACAGCAAGTTGCTAGTGTTACTATCCTGATATCTCAACAAAAACAACAACAACAACAACAACAACAGCAACGGCAACAACAACCGCAGCAACAGAGAATGCACCCTGCTCAGCGTAGAATTCAAGAGGGTAGGCCGAAGAGAGTATTTGAAGCACCTCCTTCAACTTATGCTGAACTTCTTCAAACGCTGTTGGGTTTGAATTTGGTTGAAAAGAGAACGATGGCCCCGTTGACGGGCACTCCTCCATTTGGTTTTGACGCTGGTAAACATTGTGATTTTCATTCCGGGGCGCCCGGACATGATATTGAAGGTTGCCATGCTTTCAAACATAAGGTTCAAGATTTGCTCGATAGTAAGGCCATTAACTTTGGTCAGGATGGTCCCAATATTGTACAACAACCCATGCCGAATCATGGAGTGAATGCTATCATAACGGAAGAGAATTTGAACTTGGTTATGGATGTGAATGAATTGAAGACACCGTTGAGTTGTGTTAAAAGCAGACTGTTGAAAGGGGGAGTATTCCCCGGATGTGACAAATATTGTCTGGATTGCTGGACCCAACCAGGGGGTTGCGCTGATTTGAAAAGAGGTATCCAAGCCATGATGGATGAGGGGATTTTGCAATTTGATCGGACTGCTGTTGAGAAGCCTGTTGAGGCATTGTTTGAAAAGCAGGATGAGATTGCAACTGTTACGATCCCAAGGAAGACTATCATGATATTGGCGCCCGCCAAGCGGCCGACTATAATAAAAGCAGGACCTGTTCCTTTTGAGAGTACAAAAGCTTTTCCATGGACGTATGGGTTAGAAGCGTACTGTAACGGAGAAAAGATTGAGGTGAATAACCGGCCAGCAGGGGCAGTTGACAATGTTGTGGGAACGGGAGGCATGACCCGTAGTGGAAGAATCTTCACCGCACCTGAAGTTGAAGCAGAGAAGATTGCTAAAGGCAAGGCCAAGGTGAATGAAAGTGGACCATCCCAGTTGAAAGAGAAAGACACGTCGCTCAAGGACGTAGAAGAGTTCATGAGGCTAATTCGCAAGAGCGATTATAAGATTGTTGAGCACTTACAACAGACACCCTCAAAAATTTCAATCCTATCTTTGCTGCTTTGTTCTGAGGCTCACCGAAATGCTTTGTTGAAGATATTGGACACGTCATTTGTACCTCAGGAGGTTTCTGTCAACCAGCTAGAGGGAGTATTGGCGCATGTCAATGTTGGACATCGTTTGGGTTTCACTGATTTTGATCTAACACCCAGAGGCCGAGAGCATAATATGGCTTTGCACATATCGATGGAATGTCGGGGCACCGTAATGTCGCATGTTCTTGTGGATAGCGGATCATCTATGAATGTATTGCCTAAGAAGGCTATGATGAAGTTAGATATCCGGGGAATTATTTGCATGCCAAGTGACTTGGTTGTGAGGGCGTTTGATGGAACGAGAAGGTCGGTGTTTGGATCGATAACATTGCCGTTGCAGGTCGGGCCGGAAATATTTGACACTGAATTTTATATCATGGATATTCATCCAGCTTATAGCTGTTTACTTGGGCGTCCGTGGATACACTCCGCAGGGGCTGTGACGTCCACGCTGCATCAGAAGCTTAAGTTTGAAGCCGGTGGTGGCATCGTTACTATTTGTGGGGAAGAGGACATCTTGGTCAGTCATCTCTCATTATTCAAGTACGTTGAAGTGGATGGAGAAATCCACGAAACGCCCTGCCAAGCCTTCGAAGGGTTGCAAATCAAAGACAAGTCCAGTGTTCCCAGCAAAGGGCCAGAGGTTGCTGTGGCTTCGTACAAAGACGCTCAAGCATTGGTTCAGACTGGTGAGACCAAGGGTTGGGGTCAAGTACTGGAAATTCCTGTCAAGATGGACAAGTTTGGTTTGGGGTATCGCCCTACATCGTCACCTTTCGCATCAGGCGCGCCCAAGTTCAAAGGACCGGTGGTAATTACTCCAAAGGGAGTCTGCTTTGAGACGATTAATGCTGTTTCCGACTCTGAAGACGGAGATAGTGATTGCGATATGGACGCGTAGATCAAGCCTAGCGTGCCAGGAGAAAGTCTCTGCAACTGGTCCATCCGGGAAATTGTCCCAATGACTACAAAACAGTAATGATTTGTTTTCTTGATTATTGTATAATCCTGTGTCCTACCCAAGACACAGTGATTTTGTTTTAGGGCCACCTGCTTATGTGTATGCACTGTTTAATCATTGAATAAAGGCGTTTTTCTCATACAAATTTTGTGTTCCTTGTTGTTCCTGTTTTTATTTTAATAATAAATGGCAACATGGTTATGAGCTTTGTTTGCACTCATTTGAAGCATTTAACCATTTCCTTTGCAGGATTCATATTTCAGATGACACCGAACACGAACTTCCTATGACTCGCTTTGACTTCGAGCACCCGGTATTTCAAGCTGAGGAAGAGATTGTTGAGGATAGACTTGCCAGAAGAGTTGACTCGACTGTTGAAACAGGAAGAAAGAATCATTCTGCCTCATCAGGAAGAGATTGAGATTATCAACGTGGGGTCCGAGGGAGTTGTCAGGAACATCCGGATAGGGGCTGCACTGCAAAGCGACATCAAGCAAGGTCTGATTGAGATGTTGCAAGAGTACAGTGATATCTTTGCTTGGTCGTATGAGGATATGCCAGGATTGGATACTGACATGGTTGTTCATCGTCTGCCATTGCGAGAAGAATGTCCACCTGTTAAGCAGAAACTCAGAAGAACCAGACCAGATATGTCTGTGAAGATTAAGGAGGAAGTTCAGAAACAATGGGATGCTGGTTTCCTTGCTGTTACAACTTATCCCTCATGGGTCGCCAATATAGTACCGGTACCAAAGAAAGATGGTAAGGTGCGGATGTGCGTAGACTATCGTGATTTGAATAAGGCGAGCCCAAAGGACGACTTTTCGCTTCCTCATATTGATGTGCTGGTCGATAACACTGCTCAATTCTCCATGTTCTCCTTCATGGATGGCTTCTCGGGTTACAATCAGATAAAAATGGCGTCAGAAGACATGGAGAAAACAACCTTCATTACTCCCTAGGGAACATTTTGCTACAAAGTGATGCCCTTTGGTTTGAAGAACGCTGGGGCAATATATCAACGTGCTATGACGACGCTCTTTCATGACATGATGCATAAAGAGATTGAGGTTTATGTTGATGATATGATTGCCAAATCCCAGACGGAGGAAGAGCATTTGGTTAATCTGTTGAAATTGTTCAAGAGGCTTAGGAAATTCAGGCTAAGGCTGAATCCTAACAAGTGCACCTTCGGGGTGAGATTCGGTAAACTATTGGGGTTTATTGTGAGTGAAAAATGAATTGAGGTTGATCCTGCTAAGATAAAAGCAATACATGAAATGCCAACGCCTAAAACAGAAAAAGAAGTGTGTGGGTTTTTAGGGAGGTTGAACTACATTGCTCGGTTCATATCTCACCTAACCGCTAGATGCGAGCCATTATTCAAATTGTTGAAAAAGAATCAGGTTGTGACCTGGAATGAAGATTGTCAAAGGGCATTTGAAAAAATAAAAGAATATTTGCAGGAACCTCCAATATTGATACCCCCAGTAGCCGGGAGACCATTGATTATGTATTTGACGGTTCTTGAGGAAAGTATGGGTTGTGTTCTCGGTCAACATGACGAGACTGGACGTAAAGAGCATGCGATTTACTACTTGAGTAAAAAGTTCACAGATTGTGAATCTCGTTACTCAATGCTCGAAAAGACGTATTGTGCGCTAGCCTGGGCTGCCAAACGTTTGAGACAGTACATGTTAAACCATACAACCATGCTAATTTCAAAGATGGATCCGATCAAATACGTATTTGAAAAGCAAGCACTCTCCGGGAGGATTGCTCGATGGCAAATGGTGCTGACAGAATATGATATTCAATATGTTTCTCAAAAGGCTATCAAAGGTAGTGTTCTGTTAGAGTACCTAGCGGAGCAGCCAATTGCAGATTATCAACCAATGAGGTTTGATTTTCCTGACGAGGATATCATGTACTTGAAAATGAAAGATTGTGATGAGCCGTTGCCGGATGAAGGTCCAGAGTTGGGTTCCAAGTGGCAATTAATATTTGATGGCGCTGTTAACTCCTACGGTAGTGGAATAGGGGCAATTATCACTACTCCTCAAGGGACGCACATTCCCTTTACTTCCAGATTGACCTTTCCAGTTACCAATAATGAGGCTGAATATGAGGCGTGCATCATGGGTCTGGAGGAGGCTATTGATTTGAGAATCAAATATCTTGACGTATACGCGGACTCTGCTCTAGTGGTCAACCAGATTAAAGGAGAATGGGAGACGCGGTAACCCAATCTGATACCCTATATGAATTATGCAAGGAGATTGTTGCCTTTCTTTGATGAGGTGGAATTGCACCATGTGCCACGAGCATAAAATCAGATGGCCGCCGCTCTTGCGACGTTGTCTTCAATGTATAAAGTTAACTTCTGGAATGAGGCTCCCAGGATTGTTATCTCTCGCCTTGATAGGCCCGCCTTCATATTCGCCATTGAGGAAACATCCGATGGCAAACCATGGTATTTCGATATCCAGAATTTCCTGAAGAACCAAGAGTATCCGGCTGGGGCGTCCAGTCGAGATCAGAAGACTCTTAGAAGATTGGCTGGCAATTTTTATTTGAATCCGGATGGCGTCCTGTACAAGAGAAACCATGACTTGGTGTTGCTGCGATGTATGGACGAGAAAGAGGCTAAGTTGCTCATGGAAGAGATCCATGAAGGTACATTTGGTACGCATGCTGGTGGACATGCAATGACGAGAAAACTGTTGCGGGCAGGTTACTTTTGGCTAACGATGGAAACAAATTGTTTCAAGTTCGCGAAGCGGTGTCATAAATGTCAAATTTATGCAGACAAAATTCATGTGCCTCCGAGCCCTTTGAATGTTATGTCATCACCGTGGCCTTTCTCGATGTGGGGAATTGATATGATTGGTAAGATTGAGCCCACGGCATCAAACGGACACCGGTTCATTTTGGTAGCTATTGATTACTTCACCAAATGGGTGGAAGCAGCGTCATATGCCAATGTCACCAAACAAGTGGTAGCCAGATTTATCAAAAGAGATATTATCTGCAGATATGGAATCCCAGAGCGGATTATCACCGACAACGGCTCAAACTTGAATAACAAGATGATGAAAGAGCTGTGTCAGAATTTCAAGATCGAGCATCACAACTCTTCTCCTTATCGGCCCAAGATGAATGGCGCTGTCGAAGCGACCAATAAGAACATATAGAAGATTGTTCAGAAGATGGTTGTGACTTACAAGGACTGGAATGAGATGTTGCCTTTCGCTTTGCACGATTATCGTACGACGATACGCACGTCAACCGGGGCAACCCCTTTCTCATTGGTGTATGGCATGGAGGCAGTATTACCATTGGAGGTTGAGATTCCTTCTTTGAGGGTTTTACGCGATGTCCAACTTGATGAGGCAGAATGGGTAAATGATAGACTGAATCAGCTCAGTTTAATGGATGAGAAGAGACTGGCTTCTCTCGCATATGGTTGGTTGTATCAGAGCCGGATGAAGAAAGCTTACGATAAGAAGGTATGCCCTCGAAGCTTTCATACGGGCGATCTTGTGTTGAAAAAGATTCTCCCACCACAATCGGATCACAGGAGCAAATGGACTCCCAATTACGAGGGTCCATATGTCGTCAGAAAGGTTTTCTCTGGAGGAGCCTTGTTGTTATCCATCATGGATGGTGAGGACTTTACGTCTCCTGTGAATTCGGACGCAGTTAAAAAATACTTTGCTTAAAGTGACCCGCTGGACAGAAAAAGAGAGTCCAGGCAAAAATGGGGCATCCCGGTGAACCATAAAAAAAAGGAATAAAAGGTTCGGGCAAAAGTTAGG
>OZ012739.1:142030489-142035489 GCA_963859935.3 Lathyrus sativus | reverse complement strand
TGTTGGACTTTACTAGTGGTATTCTTGATGAGATTCGATAAGGTCACAACTCTGGTTTGAGTTGGTAGAATGGTTGAATTTGATGAATCAAAGTCGAAGGGATTATTTTCGGATTAATGGACATGGTATCATGAGATGTCGTGATAGAGTTTGTGTTCTAGATATTATTAAGTGGAATAAGAGTATTGCGGTAGATGGAGTATCCATCCCGGTGCTATGAAGATGTAACTAGATTTGAGGAAATTATTTTGATGGCCATAGATGGAGAGAGAAGTGGTTGAGTTTGTATATGCTGGTAAGACTTGTCAGAAGTCGAAGAATAAACGTCAGAGACCGTTGGGTCCGATGCAACCGTTGAATATTCCAGAGTGGAAATCGGATAGTATTCCCATGGATTTTGTGTTGGGTTTTCCGGAGAATTTGAGGGATATGATTTTAATTGGGTGATTTTGGATAGAATGACTTGATTGGCTCTTTTCCTACCAAGAAAGATTAATCATTCTATGTTGAAGCTAGCTGAGATGTATATCGATGAAGTCATGAAGTTGTATGTATGTCGTCGAATATTGTGTCAGATGGGAATCTGAGTTTTCTTCGAGATTTTGGGAGAGTTTGCAGACGCTTTGAGTACCATTTGAAGTTGAACTCTGCCTATCATCCGTGGACGGATGGACGGACATAGAGAACTATCCAATCTTTAGAGGATTTGTGGAGAGCTTGTGTGTTGGATCAAGGTGGATCGTGGGATAGTTAATTATCGTTGATTGAATTACCTACAATAACCGCTATCATTCTAGTATCAGAATGACATCGTATGAAGCTTTGTATGGTAGGAGGTGTAGGACTCCTTTGTATTGATATGATTCAGGCGAGAGTGTTGTGCTCGGACCTGAGAATTGTGTAAGAGACGATTGGAAAGATCAAGAAGATCCAAGAAAAGACGTGTTTTAAGAGTTACAGTGGTGACTAGTGTTGGTCGAGCTTTGAAGTCTCGGAAGCACACACCGTGTTTTGTTGATTTGTATCAGAGTGGCGCAGCGGAAGCGTGAGAGAAGTAGCATGTTAGGTTTTTTTTACCGCTGTCGCTTGTGAATTTACAGGATGTGGTATGTGCCTAAGTTGAGGACGTGCAAGTGCATTCATTCAGATAAATGGTGTACAAGTGAGAGAGGATTTGAATGTTGAGGCATTGCTAGTTCAGGTTGATGAACGAGAAGCAACTTCGAGGTAAAGAGATTACTTTGGTGAAGGTAGTTGGGAGGACCAGTTGGAGAAAGTTGGATTTAGGAGTGGGAGACCAGTTGAGAGAGTCTTATCCGACTCTGTGCATTGAGGTAATTTTCGAGAGCGAAAATCTTTAAGTGGGGGAGGGTTGTAACAGCCCAATTTTTAATAATTAGTTATTTTTATTAATTAATTGATTTATTGGGATTATTTTAATTATTTGAATTATTGGATGATTATTATTTTATTTGTGGAATTAATGTGTTAATATGTTATGTTTGCATATTATGATATTTTATCATTTGGAGTTTTGGGAAATTAAGTTGGAGAGTATTTTAGATATTTCTCAATTAATGATAAGATGAGATATTTTGTGAGGAAATGAATTGGTAGTTATTTTGAGAGAAGAAAATATAATAGAAAGAAATATAATATATATATATATATATATATATATATATATATATATATATATATATATATATATATATATATATATATATATATATATATATATATATATATATATATATATATATATATATATATATATATATATATATATATATATATATATATATATATATATATATATATATATATATATATATATATATATATATATATATATATATATATATATATATATATATATATATATATATATATATATATATATATATATATATATATATATATATATATATATATATATATATATATATATATATATATATATATATATATATATATATATATATATATATATATATATATATATATATATATATATATATATATATATATATATATATATATATATATATATATATATATATATATATATTATATATATATATATATATATATATATATATATATATATATATATATATATATATATATATATATATATATATATATATATATATATATATATATATATATATATATATATATATATATATATATATATAATATATATATATATATATATATATATATATATATATATATATATATATATATATATATATATATATATATATATATATATATATATATATATATATATATATATATATATATATATATATATATATATATATATATATATATATATATATATATATATATAAAAGAGATATAAGTGGAATAGAGGAAAGAAAAGAAAAGGATGGAAATAGAAAGAAGAGAAAAGGAAGAGAAAGAAAGAGGAAGAAGAGAGAAAAGGAGAATAGAGGAAAAAGCTTGGATAGCTCAAGATCAACCCTTAGGAGTCAATTTAATCAGGTAAGGGTGTGAAATCGTATTATTCTATCAATGTGTGTTTGGATTGTTTAGATGTTTTCCATCTTTTCCCATTCTAGGTCAGAAATGGTTTAATCGGTAGGAATCGATGATTTAACGGTTAGAATCCAGATTTAATGGTGTAGTTTAGACGAGGAATGTTACGCTAAGACTACTGGAACTTGTTGGAATTGAATCGGGTGATTTTGGGAGTTTTTGAGATTTTTGGACAGTTGGGGTTTTGGACTATGCAGACGCTCGCTAGCACATTCGCTAGGTGAGCAGGGGGGCGACTGTTCGCTAAGCGAGCTGGTAGCGAGCTTCCAGCGAATGTCCCCAGACTTGGGCAGAACAGAAATGACCCTTATTCGTTGTGGCGAGAGATGTAGCGAGTTACTCGCTAGGCGAGGCTCCAGCGAGCCAGTAGTGAATCCTTCCAGTAGCTTCTGTTTGTCTTCGCGAGCTTGTTCGCTAGGAGAACCAGTGGCGAGTGTTCGCCAAGGGCTCGCTAAGCGAGGGGTGTAGCAAGCGTGACAGCATTCTTATTTCTTGTTGTGTTTCCATCCAATGTTGATTGTTTGGCTCGATTGTGATCGATCTTTCTGAACGCATAGTTGTATGATGTGATATGTTATCTTGTGGGTAGCCGTATGGTGTGAATCCTAGATTGTGGAATTGAATGTGAAATGTGGCCTTTTGGTAAATATATGCATTGTTTAAATTAATTGAGAGTGTATGATGATTGTGATGGAGTTCGTTGTCGTTTGGCGCGATAATGTAAATGCATATTGATTGTATGCGATTGTATGAGAAGAATTCATGAATATGTATTTATGATTGAATGTATTTGATTCTTGTGTACTACTTGATAAATGTAGTGATGATGTTGAAAGTATGAATACTTTGATGAATGTGTTATGTGTGCAATCATGTTATAATTCTTGTGTGATGAATTATTTGAGTATGCATGGGATTAAGATGCAAGAACGGTCTTAAGTGCATATGATGGTTGATTGCATACGCATCATTTGTTGTCAAGAGGCAATGCTTGCTAGTTTCGTGGAGACTAGTGACTTTTCCCAAACCTAGAATGGTAGGTTTGAAAGCTTAGAGGACGGACTTTTGTTTGTTATCAGTCTAGAGGACGGACCCGGTTTAAATGTAAAAACCGAAAAATGATAACAAGTGTTGGTACCACATGGCATGAGTTGCATTGAGTCTCATGGCATAGATAATTGTTGTATGAGGTATGCATATGTGTTTGAATTGTTGAATTGCGGGTTGTGAATGTGTAATTGTAAATGATATTGACTGATGAATTGATGAATAAACATGATTGTATATGTTTATATGAATTATAGTGAATTAAACATAATGTGTATATTTATATGGATTGATTGAAATTGTGGAAGTGTGCATGATGTTATACTTGGATTATATATATATATATATATATATATATATATATATATATATATTATATATATATATATATATATATATATATATATATATATATATATATATATATATATATATATATATATATATATATATATATATATATATATATATATATATATATATATATATATATATATATATATATATATATATATATATATATATATATATTTATATATATATATATATATATATATATATATATATATATATATATATATATATATATATATATATATATATATATATATATATATATATATATATATATTTATATATTAATATATATATATATATATATATATATATATATATATATATATATATATATATATATATATATATATATATATATATATATATATATATATATATATATATATATTTATATATATATATATATATATATATATATATATATATATATATATATATATATATATATATATATATATATATATATATATATATATATATATATATATATATATATATATATATATATATATATATATATATATATATATATATATATATGCATATATGGCGACGTATATGAGTGAATTATGATGAATGTGGTGAGAATGCGAAATATGTATACTTTTATGTTAATATATATGATTATGTGCATTGTTATTATGATAATATTTCTCATCCTTCTGTTGGAATGATGTCCTATATGACATCGTGCAGGTATCAAGGAGTAGTACTGCTCGTAGTTACGAAGTCGCTATTGGTGTAGCTGTTTAGTAATTTAATTATGTTGGGTCGAGTCATGCTCTGGTCATGTAACACTGGGATCGCTTGGTTTATGTTTTAGAGATACACTATGTACTCTACGCAATGTTTTTATATTTATCGAATTATTATGATGTTGGCCTTAGTGCCTAAGTAATGTTGATTTATGTGATGAACACGGATGTTCTGTTAAGAGTATTATGAATATAAATTGAATTCGCTGCTACATGCAAAGTGAAATCTTGAAAAGCATAAGTATTTATTAAAGTGTTAATGAGCATGAC